>PVHY01005784.1:0-80031 GCA_004024945.1 Uropsilus gracilis | reverse complement strand
TCTTTCTTTCTTTCCTTCCTTCCTTCCTTCCTTCCTTCCTTCCTTCCTTCCTTCCTTCCTTCCTTCTTTCTTTCTTTCTTTCTTTCTTTCTTTCTTGACTAGGTCTTGCTATTTTTGCCTGTGGACCCGCAGGCTCATGTTGCCAGGGTACCACAGACTCAAGCCATCTCCAGCCTCAGCTTCCCAGGTAGCTAGTATTACAGGTGCACGCCACCACGCCCAGCTATTTTTTTTGGAACTAGGTCTCGCTACATGCCCCAGGCGGGACTCGAACTGCGATCCCTAGCCCTGGCCCTTCATAGGCTAAAGCTTACAGGCACGAGCCACCGTGCCCGGCCCTCAGGGATGTTCTTTAAATCCTGATCAAAAGTAGTTTATACCTCTAGCCTCCAACTCCTTGCCATGTTTCATGTTCTTTATAGCATTTGTTACTTTTTGAAGTTATTTTAGGCACTGGTTTACTTTCCTTATCAGAATACATGTTCCATGAAGGCTTTTATTGCTATTTAAATACAAACCAAGGAGAGAGGAGAAAAAAATGTAATAACTGGGGGTGGTGGTAGTAGAAGACTGAGATACTATACTGGACAGAGAACATCAAAAATTAGCCAGGCATGGTGGTGCATGCCTGTAATCCCAGTTACCTGGGAGGCTGAGGCTAGGGATCACTTGAATCTGTGGGTTCGAGACCACCCTGGGCAACATAGCAAGACCTAGTCTCAAAAAAAAAGAACACCAAAAAGAAAGGCATTATTTTGAGGGGTGAGCTGAAGAACACAGAGGAAGGACCAGAGCAGGTGTGTGGGCAAGTGGCCATGATTTGGTCTTTTCCCATTCACAATAAATTTGGAGACTGAAGGAGAAAGGAGAAAATCATTCGAAAATTTCTGTGGGCACATGAATTTTAGCCTCAGTTCAGCCAAGTTTAGAATCTCAGGCATGTTGCCCATCCCCTCTGGTCCTCTGCTTCTCAGGGTTGGTTTGGGTGGTTACTGAGGTTCTGACTGATTCTGATGGCTCAATGTGTATTCAATGATGTGGTCAATAAATTTTAATTGTACTTCTACTGTGTTCCAAAATCATGCTAAGCATACAGCAAAAGAAAAGGCATATTCCTGTTCCCTATGGAACATCCTATGTAGAAGACAGGTATTAGACAAATAGTTGCAGATATGTCATTACAAATTGTGTTGGGAAGGGGAAATAAAAGTGCAAAGGAGAGGTTATAAATGAGCAACTTATGAGTTGCATGAACCTATATCCCTAAGTTCTGTTTTCTTAATTTTAAAAACACTTGAACTTTGGGGAATGAGGTGAGTGGGTTGGGGAGGAATTTCTGACTGAGTCCCTGATAGTGAGCTGTGTTTGGTCCTATGCTTTCTATGTTGTAGGGAAGGGTTCCACTAGTCCTTGGAGGTGGCAGGCTGGATTTCCCTGCAGCCAAGTGGTTGAGGGTTGAGTGTTGTGAGCTGTCCCTGTGAGAGGGTGAAATGGGCTCCCTGTGGTATAAAGAGCAGTTTACCACTGTGTAGCGGAGAAAGGTGAAACCTGCAGCCCCCAAATTTCTCTGCCAATCTCTTGAACCCACCTGCCCAAACTCCTACCAAGAGACAGCAAGTTGAAGCTCCAGGTGGATGATCTGCCCATTCCCCACTCAGTGTGGTGAGTATGGGTGTCAGTATGGAAATTTATTTGCAAAAGAAAGATCATTTCCTTTATATTATTTAAAACAAATTTAAAGCTTTCCCATCCTTTCATCATTTCAGATGAAGGAAATCAATTCTAGTCATTTCTGGGATGCTTTCCTCCATGCTCCCCAACAGGTTGCAGAAGGCGAGAAAACCCCTAACCCTCACCAGATGTGGTGCCCTGGTGCACCAGGAGTGCTTCCAAGGAGGCTCTGTCACCTGCCCTGAAGGGCTGAGCCTGAGCTCCAGACACATCTCTCCACACAGAGAGAAGTTTCTCTCCTGGGTTACTTTCAAAGGTCCCTCCAGGACACCTAACTTCTCTCTACTTTGGCTTCTACAGATGGCACAGAGACTTGCTTGTCAGTCTTTGCTTACTGCTCTACAGAAGCTTCTGAAGAGGACTCTATCCACTTGGAAGATGTAAAAATTCAGAAAAAAATACATAGAAATTAACAATTTAAAAAATTTTCTGCCTTAAAAGTGGGGTTCTACTACCAGGGAAGATCTACATTTTTCTGAGTCCTGGGTATGTCTACACTAATCACCATTTTTTTCAGCCTCATTTTTTTTCATTTGCAAATTAGGAAAAAAATCATGATAGAGACTCCTTCATGGAAGAGTTATGAGAATTAAATATTAATTACATGCAAAATACTTAGCACAGTGTCTGGCACTTGGCAAGTGCTAAATGAATATTAACTATGATTTCAATAATATTTCATATTAGTTATAGATATAAAATATACTATCAACAATTATCTCCTCCCAAAACAGATGAATGGATGAAAAAGATGTGGTATATATACACCGTGAAATATTACTCATCAATTAAAAATGACAAATTTGATAACATGTAGGTACCTAGAAGAAACCATATTAGCAGAAACAAGTCAGAAAGAAAAAGACAGAAGCTAAATGGTTTCACTAATATATGGGACATAAGAAAAACAAACAAAAGACCAGGAAGAAAAGTCAAAAGAAGCTATCAACCAAACTAAAGTACCCAACTGGGGGAGGATAGGGCAAGGGGAGAATGAGTGGTCAGGGAGGGGTGGTGGTGGGTGAACCCTGGGGAATACAAGGATGTGAAATATATATAATTTAAAATAAAAAAATTATCCACTAGCTTAGCAATGACACAAATAGAAAAGCTTTGTGGGAATCGGTCTCCCTGTTGCTGCTAAGCCCTTGCCAGCTGCTCCAGATTCTGAAGGAAAGGGGCTTGGTGAGGGAGCCGTGTTACCATGTTTCATGAAGAGCAGGTGCGAGTCCAGTCATGAGTTCCCCATCAGCCTCATCAAACCCATAAAGAATGATGATTTCTTCTCTTGGAGGGTTTGACAGTGTGTCAGTTTCTGAATTATACCTCTCATGTTCAGACAGATTTTTTACTTCCCTGAACTTCTTTCCCTCCGAAATACTACTAGTAAATATCATTTATATTGATTTTTAAAAAGAAAAACCTACCCTCTGGGAGAGCCCATTCCTACCCCCAACCCTTTGAAAGTCTGGGAGGCCAAACTCTGATTGTATTTTCCTTAAGGCTAAGTCAAGTTTTTCTTTGTTATAGAAATATTAAAATGTTTTTAATAACAGCCTCGAGCCTCTGAGATAGACATTAACTTGAGCTGATGATGAGATGGGCACTTTCAAGGATGAGCATGTATAGAAGGGCTGGAGCTTTGGGGAAAGAGTAAGAGGGAAAAAGAGGATCTCCGAACCTGGGGGTAGAAAGAGACAGAGCAATGGAGATCATGGAATAAGAATCTTGAGAAAAATGAAACAAGAGCAGATCACCTGTATAGTGTTCTGAGTGTTCAAACAAAGAAATAGTTGACATTTAAAAAAAAAATGTGTGTGTCAACAAAATGGCTATAGTGGATGAGTTGACCACATCTTTCGAAATCTGAAAGCCAGACACAGGACATTTCATTCAGGAATTAAACACTTAAGAGAGTTGATCAACCAGGTAAACTTGAATAGATCATCTCTGCTTGCATTTTCTAATTTTGAAGAAACAAGAAAAATTCCTTGCCCTTGTAAGTTCTGCTGATAAAATGTTAGAAGACCAGCTTTTACTCAGTGTCTGATAGAGGTTAAGTATTTTGTACAAGCTATATAAATGTGTATGAATCAAACTTAAATACAATCTTATGTGGAATATGTTATATTTTTTTTATAGATGTAGAAAGTGAGGCACTGAGAGGGTAAATAGCTTGTCTAAAGTCACATGACCTGTAAATGAAGAAGTCAGCATTCAGACTGGGTCTTCTCAGTCTACCTGTCTGAGCAGACAGCGTTTCATAGAAACAGCTACCCTGTTTACACATCTTCCCAGACAGGGTTCTAGGGATTCTCTCTTCAACATTCTACCACTTTTTTTTCTTCCAAACTTCCACTAACCTTGGAACTGATTCCTCAAGGCTATTTCTGTTTCCCAGCTGCATCTACTCAAGACATCCCTCCTCTGAAAACTCCCCACTCCTCTCCCTCCACCTGTCAGATTCCAGAGGTTTAGGAACTCCAGGTATACCTATGGATTGTTTTACCTAACATTCTCCCGATGATGTCCTTAATGTCTTCATGACAAACACAATGTCTTACTTTTAAATTAAATTAGTCCGTGACTTTTTTAATTGATTACACACACACACACACACACATATATTTACATTGTTGTATACCCCGAGGTTCTCCCACCACCATGTCACCCATGAACCATCATCTTAATGTCTTGTGCTCATCCCTCTCCATGATCTTCTAATCTTAGTTTTTATATTTGTTGAACACATCAACTTTATCATATACATAATTTAAAGTCAAACAGTTCCACAAGGATTGTCTCTAGCATGCTCCAGTCTCTGTGCTGATCACTCAGTTTGAAACATGAATTTCCACTATGAAAGGTAGTGTAGTTCTTTCACTCCCTGCCTTATGCCCCTTCATTTATATACACACTCCTTTCCTATTCTACACACTCCTCAATATTGTTATATGCTAATAGAATTTATTCAAAATTCAGTGTTTACATTATGAAAGTATAAATTACTTTACAATGGAGTCCTTCAGCAACTGTGATCACTTTTCCTATCCCGGAGTTAGTAACTGTCTTGATTTTTTTAATTTCCTTTGTTTCCTTTGTATTAAGCAATAATTAAAGTACAAACTCTTTGCCACAGATCTAGATCCCTTCCAGTTATTTGGATGATCAGTTCGCCTACCAAGCTCTCTGCAGAAGCTTTCCCCAGCATCTGCCTGCAGCTGCGGGACAAGCTCTCCATTCCTGCACCCCAGCTGTCCTCCTTGGGTCCTTTTAGGGTCTTTTGGAGTTTCCGACACACCCTTCTGGGTAAGATCTCCTGTTTCCTATGTTTACTCTGTTTACTCTCTTATTCATGAGGGCTCATTCCAGGCATCCTGTGCGGTCATGCCTTTCTCATCTCTGTACCCCAGCACTTAACAGAGATGCTCCCTAGATGCTTGTTAGATTGATGAAAGGATGAAAGAGAAGAAGACAGGAAAACAGCAGAGAGAAAAATGATCACAAATCTCAGAGATTAAAGGGAAACAATAAATCCTGATAATCTGATGTTTAAATGATTGAACTAAACTTTAAATTTATGATTTACATTAATAATAATGAAAGCTCACAAGAGCACCTGGACTCAGGGACCGCCCTCATCTTTTCAAAAGGCAGTCTGGCACAGGGGAAGAGTAGTCTGTGAATGTTGCTTAACCTTTTTGGGTCTTTGTATCTCCGTCCATTAAAAACAAGAATGAAAGTACATACCTAGGTAAACTAGGTTGACTGAGAACTAATGGTTGTTGGAGTCATTTGTCATCCCATTAAAAGACATGTAAATCTAACTAAATTGCATGTATGTAAAACATCTAGCTCAATATCTAGACTTTTGGAGCATTTGGTGAAGGGGAATGATTTCCTTTCTTTCTCCTTTGAAAATGTTACGACAGTCTGACTTACCAAATACACCAGTATCAATTTTGTTGAAATGTTTACAAAAGACCCAGATCTGGATTCAGATGTGACGATGGCAGTAGTGGTGAGATGCCATTCTAATCTTGGCTCTCTCCATATTGCTGTGTGTCTTCAGACAAGTTGCTCCCCTTTCCTGAGCCTCTGTACTTTCTTCAGTAGAATGTAGGGCTATGTGATGGTGACCACAGACCCTCCCCAACTCTGTCATGCTATAATCTTGCTGCGTAAAATGCTCTTTCCAGAAATTACTCCCTCAGCTGCTCCTAGCATGGTCTGCCTACCAGGTAGATGTGGGAGGCATAGCTTCGTACAGGGCTGAGACTGGTGGCAGAGGTCCCCTGAGGTCGACTGGGGAGAAGGACCCCTTAGAATCTTCTGCAGTGTAATGCAAAACAGATCTGGCCTGCCTCCAGCCAGCACCAGGGAAGTGGACTTCATTGTAAAAGCCACCTTGTCAGTGTCAGGCCAGGGTGATTAATGACTCTTTAATCCCACAGCAGAATACCTGACAAAATACGCTTGGGCCAAAAAGGCAGAACAAACCTAATTAGCCTGGTCGACCCACTCACAAGGTGTGGGTTGCTAGGGACCCCAATAGCTTGGAAAGGAAGCCTCTTCCTTTTAGGTCTGTGAAAGAATCAAGTGGCCACAATGGAGAAGAGACTCCATTAAAAGAAGGGGGCTGGCCAATGAATAAACATGCAGGTTACCGTGTTGATATTTCACTGAATGCTGTTCTGAAGTGGGGTGCTTGAGGCCTAGGAGGCCGGCGCCCCCGGTATTGTGCTGGGGGAGGGACTGGCCATTTGAAGTCAAGGTGAGGACATACTGGGGGCAGATGGAACCTGCTTTGTTTGTGAAAGAGTTTTTCTGCTATTTATGCTAATGAGTGGGAAACACTTCTCAAGCATTTCAGATGATTCTGTAATGAGGCCGGGCAGAATGTGCCAACATTGTTGGCCCAGGACAATTTTAAACTCCCACTCGCCACATTAGCAGCCCCTTTCTTTACATGAAGGCCCTTGGAGGGTGAAAGAGGACAATGAAGGAAGAGTGAAAACATCACAAAGAGAGGCTTTTGTTTCGCATTCCTTTGAACCCTCTCAAAAGCCCAGTTTCAAGGGGTATGTTGGGCTTGCCTTTCAACGTTACTGAACCCAGAATCCGCTGTTGTTTAGCAACATAGAAAGCTGACCTTAATTGACTCCACTTCTGAGCAGGCTTTGTAAATCACTCTGCCCTGGAGTGAAATTTCCTGATGGGGTCTGTATGTGCTATATACCATTTATCAGGGGACTTGAAGGGCCAAGGCGATAGACACCTCCACAAGCGTACTTTACACACCTTCTTTACTTTAGTTACCACCAACACCTTACCTCCTGATTAGGGGTCGTTAATCTCATTTTCCAGAGAAGAGAGCTGAGGAGCAGAGAAGTTAGTTGACCTGCCCAGAGTCATACATCCCAGAGCTGAGGTTCCTCCCTACCCTGACATTTCATCTCTATCAAGTTGTTCCAAGGATAGTAGATCATGTGAGTGTGCTTGCCTGAGAGTTTCGGTGTGAGTTTCTTGAAAACATGATCTCTGGGGAGAAAGAAGGGCATCAGCAGTATCCTGTGAGGTTTTGTATCTTCCCTTTAATTTCCATTCACAATCACATTTCCTTGACCAGACTCCTCTTGTCACTGCCTTCGAGCTCTGCCCAGCTGGCTTGTACTACCTCCTCTGCCTGCCTCAGCCCCAGCCGCCCAGCTGCAGGAATGTGGCTGTGAGAAGAGCAGTCGGGACTCTCCAAATTCTTGCAGGCCAATGCTTCTTGAGCCCTATCAGTTCCTAAACTGTTGTGAGAAAGGGGTCTGCCCTGGAACTGCAGTGTTTGGCTCTAGTTGAGCCTTGAGAGTCATGCCTGCACCCTCACAGCTTCTGTACTCATCATAATCGACAATGACCGACCTCTGACCTGGGCCGCTGGCCTGTTACAGGTCACATGGTCCCCAGGTTGTGTGAGCCTGGGACTGCACAGCTCTTGCTCAGAAGGCTCTGTGTTTGACTCAATCCTCTGCTGTCACTGTCTTTTAGCATTCTTAATTTCATCTTTGAGCTCCTGTTTTGTAAGTTAAGTCCAGTGACGTGATGGAACAAGAGAGATGCATGTAAGATGCCTGCCTTCTGTGATTCTTCACCTTTCCTTGTGCCCTTCCCATGTCAGGACACCCTTCGTGCATGAAGTGCGGTGAGACAGGTACGGTGATGGTGTTATGTGTGTGCTGAGTGGGGCCCGATGGCCTGAAGCAGAAAGTTCCACCTAGAATGGAAGGGAGACGAAGGCTTTGTAAGAAATGAGGTTGACCAGTGGGGTTCCTGCATGACTTCCCCATATCAGTCAATCGTTTACACAGAAAACATGACCATTGGATGGTATGGAGCTGTGGATGCTTACAGTGTCCTCAGCGATAAATGCAGGCAGAGAGCCATGGGAGATGTTTGTGAATTGCCAGTGCATAAAAGCAGTTGACTTAATCTGAGTAGCACTTGCATTCCATGTGTATTTAAGGCAACATCAAGATTCTGTAATTCTGATGGTTCCAGGTAGGACTTCAATGTTCTAATATTTATATTTAAAACTGGAATTGTACAATTTAAAGATGAATGGCAGAAGTCATGCTAAAAATGGAAAAGTTCATTTCTCTTGGAATAACACCAAATAAAAATATATGACAAGTCAAGAAATAGATACCAAAAAAAGGAAAAGGCTTTATATTTTCGGATCTTGAGTGGTAGTTTTTTTTTAATCAAAAAGAACTCATACTTTGATTTTGTTGTGGGTCCAGAAAATGATGTCATCAGTACTGTTTCTGGCAGAAGACAGAGAGAAATGAAATATGCGTATTTTAAAAATTCTGTCATTACAGAGCTCATGACAAACCCTAAAATAACTCATCTGTTGAAGGTGCTATTCTTGATGTTTTATTGGGGTGCCCGGTGGAGCTAGTGCTTGGAGCTGCCTTGCTCTGGTGGGGGTGTGTCCTTTCTCCCCAGGCCTCTGCAAATGCAGATAAGGCACACCTACTCATTCATCAGAGGTTCCGGAAAAGAATAGACTTTAAAATACTTTGAAAAAAATTAAAGTATCATGCATGCCCAGTTACTTCATAATTTTTAGAATTATTTAAAAACCAAAACCACAAAGCAGAAATCATGACCATTACTACATTTGTTCTCTCTAACTTGCAAATTAATTTGGAATGGATTCCTGCTTAAATTGCATATATATCTGAATTTGGATACATATCCAAATCCAAATTTTTTTCATATTAAACAAAACTGTTAATAATTGGAATACAGTGTGACAGTTTATTATTAGTAATAATGGTAGTAATACAATGTACAACAAATTTTTTTAATGCATCAATGTTTCTAAAGATAAGAGTGATTTGGCCAAAGTAAGAAAGTTTTTACTTTATAGAGGAAAATAAAATTATAAGTCACTTGTTAAGTGTTCTACGACTATACTGTTGTCAAACTGTATATAGAAAATGATAAGGAAAAAAATCAAGTGCCTAACCATTAGAAAAATAAACAACCTAGTACAGAAGACAAGTGATCCTAAATCATAGCACCCTATCATAACTGGGCACCCGTTTTTATCATAGTTTGGATAATTTACCATAGTAAAGCATATTTTTCCAAATGTAACAACTGCTCATAGGCAAAGTCATATTGTCTAACCTGATGAGATCACAAACTATGTGCTAATTTTACCCCTTCAATACCAGCATCAGAAATTGATCTCCGTCTTATAGAAAAATCTATAAATGGCAGGCTGTAAACTTTTCCCTGTGACATTGGACATGTAACATGGTTCTCAGGTTCCCCACCTGTCCTAGAGATAGTGTACTGCAAACCCCTAAGGGCATCCAGCAAAAATACCCTGTGCTTTCATGGCTTTGATATGACCTTCAAAACTTAGCACCAAAATCATGGGAAGTAATGAGCACACATGGGAACAGCCATCCAGAAAGGGCCTTGTCTTGTGGTGGCACAGTGGATCAAAGCCCTGGAATACCTGCTCTATAACCAAACTCAAGTTTTCCCTCTCTCTGATATACTCTTTGGATGGAGCTTATTCTCTCAGGATGGAAGGCTCTTAGTTGATTAAACAAGGAGTGGGTGCAAACTTCTCTCTGCAGCTAGTCCGACCCCAGCACCTTGGCACAGCAACTGATCCAAGCATTTGGTGAATTCCGAGCTATGGTTTCATCATTTCTCACTCATTTTATTTTCTCTTTCAAACTGTGAGCACTCTAAAGACTGAGGCTTCATCAAATTCATCTCCCTCTTCCCAATTTCCCTGGTACAGTCACAAGGACTAGCACATAGTAGGAACTCAACAGACTGAATTCAAGTGCGTTGAGTAGAATTGACTAATGGCCAAGACCATTTTACTGAAATAGGCATTCTTACCCATGAAACACCCAGATGCCCACTTGGATCCTGGGTCTGCCGCCAGTAGGAGGAACACAGATGCAATATATGCTTTCTGTGGATAAAGCAGGCAGCCAGGAACTGTCAAACTGTCTTGGCTAAACTATCTTAGTTAAAGAGCACCCCTTTGTGACCTCAGACCATCCTTGCTTTGCAGTATTGTTTGAAATGGCATTTGGAATATATGCCTGTCCTATGACCCAGGGATGAAAAATGGTACAGGACTTTTCATAGCAGCTATTTTCACAAGAGCCTCAATCCAGGAATAACCCAATATCCATCAGGAAAAGAACCGCCACACGGAAAGCGTTAAAATTGTAAACAGGAAATATTACTCAACAATAAAAAGGAGCAAACTACGTGGATGAATCTAAAAAGCACACTAAATGAAAGCAGCCAGACACTCAAGAGTAAATACAGAGTAATTCTGCTTAAATGCAGATCAGACAAAACTGATCTAACAAGACAGAAATCAGAACAATGATGGGTTTTGACTGGAAAGGGGTCACCAGGCACATTGGGGGGGGGGTGATGGGAATGTTCTATATATTGACTGGGGAGAGGTTCCATAAACTACATTTGTCAAAACTCATTAAACTAAATGCTTCAAAAGCTGTACATTATATTGTTTGTTAATTTCAATGAAAACCCCCACAATATTTGAAGCTTAAGTTTCTTTGGTACAGGGAGGAGAGCATTTGATTCCTGCCACAGGGGCTACCTGGACAGGCTTCCTCAACCGGCCTGGGCAGTCCCAGGCTGACCCATTCCCCCTCCAGGCACTTCGCTGGCACTTTCTGAATGCCTGTCTCTCCCTGGGCTTCTGGACTCACAGAAAACTGTACCTTAGCATTTCTTCAGATCTCAGTGCTCTCTCCATTTTCTCTTATCCAAGTTAATCCCCAGCTTTTCCATCATGCTTCACTGGACATGGTTTCCAAACCCTTTCTCTTTTTCGCGTCCCTTCCCTTGGACACGTTCCAGCTGCCCAGCCCTATTTAAAGGCTCCCCCCAACACCCTGACTGCCCAACTGGGCGCTTACCTCTCAAGTGACTTCCCCAGGGGGAGGCAGGCCACGAGCCTCTCCATGACCCTGCAGGTTAAACATGATTTTGTTTTTTGTTTTTGTTTTCTTTTTAAGAGAGAAGAGAAATGAAAATATGGTGGGAATCCCAGAAAAGCCCCTGTGAATGATTGACACACTTTAAGCAGACAACATATTTGTGCGATGCCAGGGGGCTGATACATTAATAGATATCATTTGTCGACTCCCAAGGAGAGGTTAAAGAGGAGAGCACAGACTCCTTTGAGTCGGCTTGGTGCTCCCGTGTCATCTGTCCCAGCCTTAATCAAGTTATCATATCAACCCGGTGTCTCCTGGACCCCAGCTCTCTGTCTGAATGAGGAAAAAATTTGCAGACAAATTTCTAGCAGCAGGAAGTTGGTGCTCTCCTGCAAGGCTAGATAAAAAGTACCTGTAACCTCTCCAGGCCTCCCTCCCACTCCTGCTGGTAGTGCAGTTCAAGTGGTTCCCTTATTTGATTAGACCTTCTCTGGTGTAGGTATCCAGTTCAGGGCCAAGCCCACTGGCTCCCTGTAATGCAGAAAACATTAGTCGCTCTTTTGTGAAATTATAGGGAAATGGAGTGGGCCCAGTGCCTGTGTGGTGTGTGGTGTGTGTTATGAGAGCGCGCACGCTCGTGCATGAGAGGAGACAGATGTGTATAAAGAGTGGAATGCTGTTTGTTAGCAAATGTGGCATTGATTTATATTCACTTCCTTTAGTCACAGAGCAACTGGGAGACATCTCCAAATTCTCACGACAGGAAAAAAAAAGGTAGAGAAACAAAGCCCCTCCTGCCTAAGTGCTATATATTATTATTTTTTTACTTTGCACAAACTTTATAATATGTGTAATTTATGATCAATGGACCATATTCTCCTGTTGCATATTTCTTTGCTTCATGACAATATAATTTATAGTGCTATATATTATTTTATATGGAGAGCAGGAATTACATTGGTCTTTGTAACTGCTTTCACAAGAGCATATTATTGGACTGATCTTTCTTTTATTTAGGAAAAAGGGGACATTTATTTCCCTGAACAAACACCAAAAAGAAAGGAGAGAAGGAAGAAGGAAGAAAAGAGAAAGCTGATGAGGCAATATTTTAATCAAGGGAAGTAATGGAAGCATCTTTTTTCTTCAGGTGTGCAAGATCTATTTATAACCTGGAATCCCGACCTCTCAGAGACAATAGCTGGGAGTTTCGGGGAAACCTGGCAAGGTAGAGGAACTGATAGTGCTGAAAACTCAGTGTATGAAATTGGGCTTGCCAGGGCAAGTTGGAGACGGTGCTGGGCTGGTAAGAAATGGAGTTATCATTCATCTATTCATCCCCGGAAAAAAAGAAGAAAAAAAAAAAAAAAAGGAAACACACCATCTGAACTCAAGATGCCTATTGATTTATTCCCTTTAACAGGCAAGGCACTTGAGAACCCGATGTCTTGGGGCTCGTTAGCGTTTTTTTATTGAGAGAAGAACTTCCATCCCGAGTTCCCACAGGGGCTTGCAAGTCAGAGGGGCTGGGCGGCGGGGTGGCGGGGCGAGGGGCAAGAAGCTTGGCGGCTTTTCTTTTGCGCCATAAAGGCCTTCACAATGTCTGCTGGAATTTCAACAGTTAGAGACCTTGTTGCACAAAGGGGCGCTCCGGCTGTAATCGGGAAATAAATTTGATTTTCTGAATTTGGCAGCTGGTGACAAAGGGCCAGGTATGGCGCCTCTGCGGGGGTGATCTCTGCAGAAGGCGTTTGCTCGGTGGGGCGCACAGGACCCGGCGCACAAAAACAGCAGCGGCTGGCCACAATGACCAGAGGGGCCTAGCACAGCCACAGCCTGCGCCCCCCGGGGCAGGACCTCCGCAGAAACCCTGGATGCTCTGAGGACCCTTAAGTGGCTTGCTCCAATTTGATCAGGGCAGGCCAAAGACTCTGCTGCCCCGCTGCCAGGACCTGAGTCCGGGAGATCCTGCCTGGGGAAGGGACACCTCACTCTGTGTGAAACCTGGAATTCCAGGGGACATTTCTGCAGGGGCCATAAGCAGTGAGAGACTTTTCAAAACTTGAATCATTTCATCAAGAAATGTCCACAAACCCTTTGCCTATTTCATTCTGTTGCTAGGGTTTGGAGTAGTCACCAGAAATTTCCTTTTCCTGAAGTTTCCCCCAAATCTCCAGGTTGAAAGAACTGAGCCCCACCCCATCCCACCCCCTCCCTTGTCTCCTCCGCCTCTTCATTTTGCGGGTTATATGTTGTCATTTTTTGGACATTACCCTCCTTGTACCTTTAAGGGCAGCGTGGGTCTTACCTTTCCTTTGCTGGCAAAGTGGAAACCTTAAGGATATTTGGCAGGGAAAGTAGCTATTAAGCCTCAAAGGGCAGGTATTAACCTATCATCCATCCATTCATTCATTCAGAAACATTGCTCACCATAGGCCATCATTGCTGCTCTGACTTTAGGATGTCTTCGCTTCCCTGGATCTTGGGACCTCCCAGTCAGATGATGTGTGGGGGCTGTATTTCCTTAGCATTATGCTGCAGCATTCTAACAACCCACCTCAGACACTAGTCAATTCTTGGTCCTAGTCCTTACATGTTCAAAATGAAGCAGTCCACAATGCCAACTATTTTAGTAGGGGATGTCAGGGCTCCAAAAAAGACTTGCAAAGGACCAAAATGTGCTATAGACATACAACTGATTAAGGTACATTAACATTCTGAGCAAATCTGTACCTTGAAAGAAGCCCAGTATTTTTAGCAGCTATAAACATACAAGTGGCCCTATTTTTTTTTTAATTGCAAAAATGGGACTCCCCAGCACGGTTAGTTTTGTCTCAGGCTTTATGTGCTGTGGCACTTTATTCTACTTGATCCTTTCTCTCAGAACCAGCACTGCCAAACAGCAGCTCCTCTCACTGTGTGTCTGTCCTCAGAAGACTCACAGACATCAATATCGCTGAACCACGTTCTGTTCTCCTCTCACTGTGTGTCTGTCCTCAGAAGACTCACAGACATCAGTATCGCTGAACCACGTTCTGTTAGGTTGATCACTAATTCACTTCCGTGTAATGTAGGACCTGTGTATGGAGTATGATGTTTGCAATCAGAGTAAGAAACCTTGAGATGAGGCCTGATTAAGAATCTAAATATAGAATGAGTACCCTAGAAGTTCTAGAATGAGAAATTATTTTCAACCCAGCTTAGAGAAAGCAGCTTGGAATGCATTTGTCTGTGTCATAACAGAGAGGTTTTCTTTATGTGTGTAATACTGATAGCTTAAGAATGTAATCGTCACACTCACAGCATGTTAGATATGGAAGGTGCCAGCTGCTTCATTGTACTAGTGATGTTACTGCATAGCAAATCACTTCAAATTCAGTCACTTAAACAATACACCAGTACTACCTTGTGATTCCTGTGATCCAAGAGTCTGGCATAGCTGAGCAGGGTCTCCTGTTTCAAGATCTCTCACAGTTTCTCAGTCAGGGGTAGGCTAAAGCTGGCCTCTCCTCTGAAGCTTGGCTGGCCAGGGGCTCACTTTGAGTTTGTGTGGGTGTGTTAGCAGGAGTCCCTTCTTAGACCAAGGGCCTGTGGGCTCTCAGCCCAAGGTCACCCTCAGTTTCTTGCCATGCAGACCTCCCTACATGAGCTCCTGCTCCATCTGAGCCAGTGAGGGGAAAAGTTGATAGAGAGTCCACTGAAGAGAGGAGTTACAGTTGTATGTGATGTGGTCAGGGGGTCATATCCCCCCACCTTTACCATATTCTATTGCTTTGAAACAAGCCACAAAAACCATTCACACTTAAAGGAAGGGGATACCAGGAGTCACAAATAATAGGGCCCTCTTTAGAATCTATTCACCACATTCATTTCACCCTCGAAATCAAATGGGATCTTAGGTGGGGGTGTGTCTATATCAAAACCTAAACAGGTTAGTTTAGTAGCCAGACTCCCATCCAGGACTTCTGCTCTGTCTTGTCTTCTGCCTCCATTGCAGACCTTTTTTTTTTTTTTTTTTTTTGAGACAAGTTCTCACTATTTTTGGCTATGGAACCGCAGGCTCATGTTGCCCACGTACCACGGACTCAAGCAATCTCCAGCTTCAGCTTCCCAGGTAACTGGAATTACAGGCGAGTACCACCATGTCCAGCTATTTTTTGGGACTAGTCTTGCTTTGTTGGCCTGGGTGGGTCTCAAACCGCAAACCCCCAGTCCTAGCCATGACTCCATAGGCTGTTGCTTACAGGCACACACCACCATGCCCGGCTCATTGCAGGCCTTCTTAATATAAGTGTAGCATTTGTGATGTCTCCAGTTCTAGAAATCAGCCTTTGCTG
Organism: Uropsilus gracilis; assembly: GCA_004024945.1. Taxonomy (NCBI): domain Eukaryota; kingdom Metazoa; phylum Chordata; class Mammalia; order Eulipotyphla; family Talpidae; genus Uropsilus; species Uropsilus gracilis. The sequence goes on along the minus strand of PVHY01005784.1, from coordinate 64,460 downwards.
CCAAGTTACTCTTTCCACTCTGTTATCACTGTGTCCCCCACTGAGAAACTGAGGAAACCTCAATTCCCCTGGTACTAGCCTGCCAATATCCCCAAGTCACATGGTAGATAGAGTCCTCTGCCAGATCAATCAAGTCAGACAATTTTAAAAATTTCAGGGCTTTTGTAATCTCTCCTCCACAACTCCTCTTAACAAATGAGAAAATCAAGGTCCAAGAAAGAGACATGATTTAGCAAGGTTCACATTGACACAGTTCAGTTCTCTTCCTTTTTAACATATTTACAGCACCACAGACAATGTGTTGGCCTGAGTTACTAACCATAGGAAGGGCTGCTCAGCAGGACAACTGGAACCAAGATTAAAAGACTTCAAGGTTATTCTTGTCCAATCTCTCCACGGCAGCCTGGACTTCCAGGTCTCCAGCCCCACCCAGGTCATGAGATCAAAAGGAAAATCATCAAAAAACAAATCTTAATCCCAACAGGCCATGCTGCCTGTTGAGGGAAAATGTGCTCAGACCACAAATTCTAGACATGCAAAGTTTGCTTCCAATTCAGTTGATTTCCGAGAGACCATACGTTACTGGACAGATATTGCACACAGTATAGTGGGGCCTTGGCTTTGCTTCTGTAATTTCAGTGAGAGTACAGTTCCCACCTCAATAGGTGCAAGTTAAGTCTAATTTGGCATGAAGAGAGAGAAAAAGAGAGAGACAAACAAAACAAATACACGTGTATTTTTTTTCTTCTGTATCCATGTCTTCATCTCACCTCCTTTGCACTGGGGCAAAAAATAATATTACTAACCTCCAGTCACTACATTTCACCAAATAGATTCCCAGGAAAGTTATGAAAAACATATTTCCTCCTTTATTTATGTCCTTGTGAGAACTCTGGTTGCATTCACCTCTCATCTGAGAGAATAACTGAAGGAACAAATGAAAGAGCCTACTCACCTCAAACTTTGAAGCCCTAAACTCACTCTGTTGACTTTGAAAAGTTGACATCCTCATGTATTCATTTAGCAATGCAAATAAACAAGCAACAGGTCTGATGCACAGATGGAGAGCAGGACTCTGCCCTGTATGGCATGGAAATGTCATATCAAGGTGATCAATTGTGCAAAGGGGAGGGAGCATGTCCTGCTTTGGGAAAGGGATCAGGTAAGGCATCTTATAAGTGAGGTGAGTCTGGAAAGATAGGGAGGATATCAACAGATATGTGGCGAAGGATCTAGATTGCAGCTAAGAAGAATGCCAGGGAGTCAGGTGGAAACAGGGGTAAAGGAGCCAGTTGATGAGGTAACACCAGTGCTAGCAGCCCCTGTCTCCCTGGACAAGAGGCCTATCTGTGAGCTCTGCAGGGCTCTATTTCAAATAAGTGAGAAGAAGAGAAGAACCTGTGGTCCACATGAATGCAGCATAACTTAACAGGATGGTTTAATGTGTCAGACAATTTCCAGCATTGTTCCTCCTTTCTGAAGTTTCTGTGCCCACTGTTGGTTTCTAAGAATACTCTGTCGATTCCCACATCCCCTGTGGCCGTGGCTCTGATCATTACCTTCTAATTTGGATTTGAGCATTTGTGGGAAAATCTTACCTCCCTTCACATATTCGAAGATGGTTAAGAACTTACCTCTCGATCACCCTGACAGTTGCTGCTTTCAGCTGCTACTCTATACCAGTTGTTTCGGTCATAGAGTCCCAAAATTTAATGTCACATAAATGGTCCATTTGGTCTTTCTCAGCCTGTGTAAACATGATTAAAATCCCACTGTCTGCAAAGTGAATAGAAACTCGCTCATAATGATCCATCCACTCAATAGTTTTGGGATGAAATACAGTCCAAGTGTTGTATCTGCAAGGCATTTGTGGGAAGGGCACCTCTTTCTGTTCCATTGCCTGGCCAGCATCCCCCTCTGCCCCAGAGTCTGGAGGTCATGCTCACCACCCACTGAAGAACCTGGCGCCTTCCTGCTTGCCATTCCTGGGTCTAGTTGGGCCACACCTCAGGAATTTCATGCACCCACTTCTCCTCTCTGCCCTGTGGCTTCTGCTCATTCATGACTTCCACTCCCTGTGGCTTAAAAAAATTGCATATCCTTCCAAAACATTCTTTGAAGGGGGTGTCTGCTATTTATCGTTGGATCCACTCAAAATGAAGCTCTGCACATAGGAATGATTCAGTGTGTATTTAATGACTTGCTTCTTTCTAGTTCACTAGATTTCATGAACCTGAAGACCACTCCTCAGCACTGCTCTGGTTGTCTCACCCACAGGGGGCTTTGTGGGTCCTGCTTCCTGACACATGACGCTCTTAGCTTCATTCTACTTTCTTGAACTCCTTGAGTGCCTCCTCCTTACTTATCATGCCCTATCTATGAAGCTATTAAGCTTACAACTTAGTCTCAAAAGGGAGAGAAGGGACTTTATTTTTATTTTTATTTACTTATTTTTTTGAGACTAGGTCTAACTATTTTTGTCTTTGGAACCGCAGGCTCACGTTGCCCGGGGTACTACAGACTCAAACAATCTCCAGCCTCAGCTTCCCCGGTAGCTGGGATTATAGGCGTGCACCACCATGCCCAGCTATTTTTTGGGACAAGGTCTCACTACGTGCCCCTGGCGGGACTCAAACTGTGATCCCTGGCCCCAGCTTTGGCTTCCTAGGCTGCCATCTACAGGCATGCACCACCATGCCCAGTCAACGGGCTTTAAAATATTTTTGAAGCCCCACAGTGCTGTGCAATGTAGAGAATACAATAAACGCAACAATGAGTTTTCTGGGAAACAAAATGGCTAAGAGTAGCAGTAGGATAGCAGGATAGGAAATCACTTTAAAATAGAAAGACAAGGCAAATAGACAATGAACCAACTAGAGTAATCTCAGGGACATAATAATCTTTTTACTTAACGAATCTTGATGAGCTACATCTTATATATTTTGAACTGGAAGACAAAATAAATTTCTTTGAGTCACATACTCAGGACTTCCTTCTATCTACTTCTATTCTAGAAATATACAGTAAATCATCAGTCAGGAAAAGAGAATTTGTTGTCTACAGACTGAGTTTTAAAACTGTGTGATTACTTTCCTTCCCTCACTCTCAAGTTTGTAAAATGAGGGGTTTGGAACAGATCATGTGTGATAATCTCCTGGGGTTGATAATCTATGGTTGAGAGAGCAAACTGAACACACCGCCTTGATTTCTTATAGGACTGAGCTTACCTTCCATGTGTCCTCCTTTGGCACACATCTCAGCATTTACCATTCCATTTATCGTTGTTTGTGTCAGTGCTGTTCTTCCAGGTAGGACCATGAACCTTCCCAGGCCAGGATGCTCATTCAGGCATCTCATTCAGCTATGTGCCATCCCAACCCAGCAATGACCCATCAACAGATGCTTAACCGTTGGTGAGGAAGTCAACAATGCCACACACAGGTGACAAAGAGGTTGGACTGGGGAATGAAACTGAACACCTGCATCCTGGGGAAGGGCTTTCCTGGGAAAAAAATTTCAAATAAACAGTCTGACAATTTCTTCAGGGTTCCTTTGTCAAATGTCACCTGAGTCTGATAAATAAGGTTGGGCTAGAAGAATACATACTTCCACTGTACATGGATTTTCAGGTTACTTTAGCTTCTTCTTTTAGTTTTAAGTGGTGCTATCTGGCTACATCAAGTCTCTGATCTCTGACAACATTTTAACATCATAAACAGCTTCCAGGCTGATGGAGAAGAGCCTGCCTACATCATGGCACACATTCAGGAGTGTCTGGGATGGGTGGATGGGCAGCTCATCATTCCACCTGCACTTAGGTGACGGTGAGACATCATCTCTTACGTGACAAACACAGTCGTTTATCCAGATGCTTTGTCTTTCAGGAGCAACTATTCTGCTCCTTTTGTAGCATGGCTTTTTCAAGGTCTTTCTGGAATCCGTTAACTTTAAGAGGTCTAAGAAAGGGGATACAAAATGTTGAGACTTCCAGGAGCCTGCCCTGAAGGACTGACTGAATGGTTTCCTTCCCATTAGCATGATTGCGTGCTTTTAGTTGGATCACTATTTTTTTTTAAGGACATTAATGTTGAATATACTTTCATTTGTGAAAAGTTAATTTCATAAATAGGATCATACAAGCAGGAGACTTGTTGAAGAAAATGACTGATTGGTAACAGCAAGGTATCTCCTGTGTCAGCGTCCAGAGTCTCCTGTCTCCTAGGCCTGAAGAGGATTTCAGCAGCCAGGCCCAGCGTTGAGAGGCCATTGGAGCCCCGTTTTGGTGGCTCTTGCTTCGACTCAGTGGGCAGAACGCACTCTGTAAACCCAAGTCAAGAGCCTGGAACATGGGCTGGCAAGTGTTGTGCCTTGCTTGCCTGAGCAGAGAGAATGAGAAGGAAAAATAAATAAAGAGGAGATGAAGGTTGAAGGAATCCAAAAACTAAAATTCATGAGTAGATAAATAGGGGGAGGTATTAGAATGGTTGAAAATTAATGAAATTAAAATTTAGTGTGTGGGACTTGTGCAAATAAGTTCAGCTCTTCACTTATCTAAACAAGAGAGCCAAGAATCAGGGAAGAGTAAGGATTGTCAGAATTTGCCCAGCTATATATAGTGATACATCTGGAAGGGAACCTGATCTCTGTCCCAATCCAAGGCTGGTAACTGGATATCATAAGCCCAATCACAGCTTATTTTACTAGGACCAACTACGTCTGTTTAACTAGACCCAGAGAATAAGGGAAGAAAAAGCAATTTGATTCATTATGATTCATCAGTCCTGTTGGCCCTCAGTTTCTCCTCCCCTTTCTTGCTCTGCAGCGTATTTATTAAGGTCAACTTTCCTCCCTGAAACTTTGAGAAAGAGCAAGAAGAAAAGACTCTGATATACTTTGTGGCAGGAGAAAAGCCAGGAAAATCACCCAGAGGGCTCACCAGAACAGTCCCTTTGAGAATCCGATCTTATCCATATGTGTTTTTTTCTTTTGAAGCCTATTTTCTTTCTAAAATATAGGACAGTTCAAATATTTCTTAGGGAGCATATACCTCTTTATTTGAATGGATGGTGAACAATATTTTTGAGGAACTAAGTGAAAATTTTTCCTTCCCTCCTCCTCCCCCCCATAGACACACATAGGATTTCTGTCTGTTCAGAAGCTCTGTCTCCCAGTCCATATCATGGTAGTCTAATCCCATCATTCACTGCTTCCAGAAAGAACGAGAAAGTCAGTTCCTATAGACACCAGGAAGTATCAAGGCAGAACCAACTAGAGTGGTAACCAGAATCAAATTATGAGGACTTCCTATATACTAAGTGAGTTTTTCTTGAACTTATAAGCCCTGAAATGACCAAAGGAAGTCTTGGAAGTGGAAACACCATGATCAGATTGAGTATGTAGATAAGAAGAAGGTTGAACTGTGATTGATGGGGAGTAGAGAGGTGAGCAGTGAGAGGCTAATTACCCTAATTACCAATCTTTTGTGATTGTCTGGAGAGAGGTGCTGATGGCAGACGTTAGTTTGCCCCAGAAAGAATAAAGAAGAGATGGATTCAACAGGGAACAAACTAGAAAGGAGGCTTGGAAAGATCTGGCTATGGCATGTGTAGAGTGGAGAGGGTCAAAGGTTGGGAGTTGGGAGGAAGAGGAAGCAAAAGAGGGCAAGTCTAGGAAAATGAGGACTTTGACTTGGGAAATTGCTACAACATATTTAGAGGAGCATGGTGGGGGGTGGGGGAAGTGAAGAGAGGTGTGGCTGTGGGGGAGAGGGAATGACAAATTCAGTGAAAGTGAGTTGAATTAAGGAGTTGGTGGGCCATGTAGGCGGACTTGCAAGTATGTAGTCAGGGAGGGTCAATAGCTGTGGAACATGTAGACTTGCAAGCAAGATGGTGAGAGAAGATTCATGCATGAGGTTCAGACATGTTTAAGGTCCAAAATGAATGTCTGCCACCCTAGTCCCAGTATGTGTGTCCTATGCGCTGTCCCTGCATTCATCTTTGTAAGCATAGCTCAGACTACCCCACTGATATGCAGAAGGAAAGATTTCTTTCTAGGTCCTTCATGACATGGCCTCACTTTTCTCTTCTGGAATTATTTCCTCAATAGGCAAGTCCTCCCACTCCTTACGTATTGAACTTTATTTTCTGGATGTTCTTTACTTCTCATGCCCCTTCTATTCTCTCTTCTTGGAATGCTTCTTCCCATCTCTTCCTGTTGGAATATTATCCATGCTTCCAGGAGTTAAGTGAATTCTTTCCTGTTCACTCCCTTAAGCATTCTTCCAATATCTAATTTAGTTTGAACTTTAAAAAATTTTTTATTTACTTTAATATCATACAACTTCAGTCATCTTTGTATGGCTTTGTTCCCCTTGGGTATGCCACCCCCTCTAAGCTCCCTCCACTCCAGTCACTTCATCTCCTCTCATCACTGTTCCTTGGTCCCTGTTTCACCCTTTAGTCTCTTTTTCTTTTTCTGGTGCAACGAATGTCCTTCTCCTGGGTGAGGACCTGTGTTCCTGGGGTGCGGTGAACCATGATGCACAGATTTCCAGTCTTAGCTTGCATTGGGCAGCCAGTCTAAGCTCATTTGGAGCCCATCAGTGGCTTTTCCTTTTTTTTGTGGAATGTCTGCTCCTTTTTGTTCTCAGTCTGTTCTACTTGTTGGTGTTGTTTGTTCTTTTTTTTTTTTTTTCATCTCGTAGTTCTGGGCTCTTGCTTTGAGAGCCTGGTTCCACTCCTTCCTCGGTTGGGGAGTTTGTTTGAGGAGATGGATGTCAGCTGATGGTTAGTCTGGTTGGTCTCCATGATTATGGTTTGCTACTCAGCTGTAAGGCAGCTGCCACATCATGGCCTTCCTCCCACGTTCCAGCAGGGGTACACCCTACTTTTTTGTTGGAGGCCCCTGAGCCAGAATTCTAGCTCCTAGGCCCCGGGACAGTGTTGGAGCATTCCTGCCATGCTGTCTCACAGCTCTGCGTTCTGTGGTTCTGCCCGAGCTTTTTTTGGTCCAATCCAGGGAAATCGTGGGTCAAGGGCTTTTAATCGTATCCTTCACCTCATCTGTTTCTTCTGTTGGGTCATTTGTGGCCTTCTTGTTTCTGATAAGGACTGACAGGAGTAGGAACAAATCAGAGGAAGGTTAATCTTTTCCCCCTCCTCCTGCAGGTTACCTGCACCCCATGCTCCCTCCCTGTACCTAGGGGCGGGAGCTGAGCCCTCCGTGATCTCAGGCTCAAAGAACCGGTGGACCTGTTGGCTAGTTTGAATTATGATAGCACATTTACTCTGTGCCACCTACTCACTGCAACATCCACAAATGTCCTCCAGCTCCCCAAACATCCACATTGTGTGCTTCAAGGAAGGGACCCCTGTGAAGAATGCAGAAAACAGGTAAGTCAGATCCTGGCTTTGGATTTCAAAAGTCACGGATGTGAAGTTACAAGAACCCGAACTTTTGAGTTTGCTTTTTATATGATAAACAGATTTGGAAGAATAATTTAAAGATCAGGTTTCCTTATCCCTAGACCAGATGAAGAGTCTTAGACAGGCAGAGAGGGGACTTGAAGGAATGTGATAAGGGAGAAAGATTTGTGGAATTTGGGATAAGAGAAACAGGCCTGGAGAGACCACTCAGGCAGAATAGGACTCAAGCTCCCAGGACACATAGGTTCTGGTCTAGTGGGCACTGGCTGTCACTGGCAGCCAGAGCAGAGCCTATGGACCACCCAGTCTTCATCACTGCAGATATTGTTGGCATTTTGGGACCAGTTCAGTTGTCTTCCTGTTGGAATACCTCCCTGAGTCATCCATCAAGAGGGATTCCTGTCAGCACCCAGAGGCTGTATCACCTCTATCTGGCGTGCTTTCATGGACAAACTCCTTTCCAACAGCCTGGATATTTTTTTAGTCACAGGAAAAAGGATGAGATTCAAAGGGCTGTTGGTAATCAGATGTTCTCCCTGCATCAGTTCTCTACTCCTGGACACTACATAGAAGTAACTCAAAATTTCTCTCTCACCAGAATATCCTAGAGCTACATAATTCTCTAGAGGCATCAGATGATAGTCTTTCTTGTGGAGTACTTATTATTGCTAGTTATCTTCTGGTTGTCTCTCCAGAAACATTCTTTACTTTTCTTCACTCTTGGCCTCTTCTTCCAGAGCTTGGATAGTGTGGACTTTGGACCTGTGAGCTTTTTGTGAGGGTCAGCCAATGGGTGGGAGAGGGTGGGGAGGGGTGGTCCTGGCAGGAAATGGAGGGAGGGGAAAGTAAGGACAGGGCATCTGTTCCTCAGCCTGCTTCCTTGCTGGGCTGTCCTCTGATGGGAACTTTCCTCAAACTCTCCTCTCCTAGGTTCCCATATCTTCTCCTCCAAGTCAACTGGCTGTGGGGATGGGGATATAACCATTTCTCTGTTACCAGCCACCTCAGGATACCACACTTATCTCTTATTTCCCTATCTCTCCAAAACTAGTGTCTTTATTGTTTCTTCAAATTATCCTAATATATCTGTTTTCTGTTGAAATGTTGTTGCAGATTATATTTGCAATGATAGTTAAAGCAACATCTCTCACCTCATGTTTTGTTTTGTTTTTGACAGCATGAGTGACACTTCCCTCAAGAGGAAGTAACACTATGACTTCTGAACTAGCCATAAAAGATGACATAACTTCTACCCAATTCTCCTGAGACACTCTCTCTGGGGCCTGGAGCTGTCATGAAAACAGCTTGTCCTGAGACCATCAAGCTATGAGGAAGCACAGGCTGGCAAATACTGAGAGGCAACAGGGAGAGCAAAGCCCCTGAGACTGTGAAGAGAGAGATTATGGGCTAGTCCCCTCACTCCTTCAGCACCCCTCACTCCCTGCAGGAGGGGGACTGGAACTGGAATTGCTGAATTCCTGGGGCAGCTGAATTCCTGCCCCAAAGATGCCAAGTTGTTGTTCTGAGCTGTGAAGATGGGAGTGGATTATTATGCAGCAGTAGATGGTTGGGACAGCCCCTGACTGACTGGTATGCTACAGACTCCTCTTCCCTTCTGAGCTCTGAGAGTCTCCTGTGGGGAAGGAGACTCACTATTGGGGGATAAAAAGGGGTCCCTGGTTTTATTCCCCAGAGAAGCTACTACGCAATAGTACATTCACCAATATTGAATATTGAATATGTGGCTCATGAATTTTGGTTCTCAGAGGAGATGTGTGTGTTCTGCGCATTTGGGAAATAAGGAAATGGAGAATATTGCCTGGTTACCCACATGAAGACTTTTGGAGGCTACCTCTGGACCTTACAAGTATGACTCTTTGAATCTCAGTGGCTAATAGCAGACCTAGACTCACCTGAGTCTTCTTACCTGCAGCCACACGCTAAATGTGACCTTCCCACCTCCTCTTGTGTACCTGTGTACACTTTGTCAGTTCAGAAAGAGAACCGTCCAAGACTGAGAAATGGGGTTCAGCGGAAGTTAGGGAAAGAGGCCACTGCTTGGATAACATTCCTAGGATGATAGGTTTGAAAACTGAGTGTGTCAGAATTTCCTGGAAAGTTTGTTTTTGCTGAGTTTCAAGCTTGATTTCAGACCATGGAGCTCTTGGATAGTGCCAGTTTGTTGAAACGTATAGGGAGCCAGCTGTCCCTGGAAATGAGATTCTTTCTTGCCAGCTGAGAGTTTTGTGGTCTGGCTCGCCTGTGAGTTTGAACACAGTTTTGAAAGCAAATCATGAGAAAAGGTCAGAGAGACACTGTGTTGCCCAGATGGGGCTGATAGCAGTTCATCGGCAGCAGTGGGGTTCCAGGGAGCTCGTGAAAACACAGATTCTGGAGCCCGTCTGGAGGAGGGCTAAGGCTGCCATTTATACACTCTCAGTCTGTGCAGACCCACTGGCTACTCTCCAAGGAGCAGCCTCCTGGAGGGCCTGGTTCATCCAGCCCAGGAGGATGCAGGTCTTACCTACCTTTTTGGAGCAGTCCTCCCATTGAGACTCAATGTTTTGTTTGATTATAAGAATCTTCTAGTAAAATGAAAATGCCCTTGGGTTGGGCAGGGGATAGGAAGGGCCCTAGCTGTCCACAAACGTGTATTATAACTACTTAAAAACTAACCACAATAATAACTAAATTTGTTTAAATTTATTCTGTGCCAGGCTCCAAGATGAGGGACTCATCTAATTTTTTTAATTTTAAATAATTAATTTTATTGATTTGTCACATTGTGCATTAATTGCTACCCTGATATATGGCTCTTCCTCCCCCCCATTCTTATCCCCCCTCCAGTCACTCCATCTCCCATCTTTCTGTGATTTGTAGCTTGGTGAAGTTGATGTTTAGTTATTCGTTGTTTGGCCCATTGGCCTCTTCCGGTATCTGGTAAATGTTCTTATCCAGGATGAGGACCTGAGTTCCCGTGACCTATTGGTCTGTGCTGCTTAATTTCCAAGAAAAACTTTGAGGCAGGTCGCCCGTCCCTGCTCATCTGGGACCTCTTGCAGGGCAGGGGTAGGTGTGCAGCGTGGTTCTCCAGGTCCCATTTTTGTGGTATTTTCTGCTGTGGAATTAACAGTCTCCTTTTCTTCAGACCTGGGTGGTTGCTGGTGTTCATGCCTCCTCATTCATGCTGGCTGCCTCTTCCATTCTGGTGTCTGTCCTGTGGTGCTGCTTTTAAGCCTTTTACTCTAGCATCTGGTGTTGGGATCCCATCTCTTGGCCACTGACATTAGTGGGGTTCCACAGTGGGGACAGACTCCCGTAAGAGGTTTGTCCATCTCTTCTTCACTTTTGTGGTTTACAGTTTTGTTGCAGGGCTACAGCCTTTTCCCTGGGGCTTTCTTTCCCAAATGGGAGAGGAAGGCGTTTTGCTCACCTTGGATCTCTGGATCAGGGGCTTGTTTCATTAACTCCTTAGAACATTGTAGGCAAAGCTCTTTGCTATGTCACTTATGTGATTAATCTTACAGTCATGTCTTGTGGGTCTGATCTTGCTCAATTTGGGTCTCACCCAGGTGACAATCATGACCAGGGCTTTTGTTCTTCTTTTCCCTTGTGTCAGTAGATTGTTGATTTTCTCTTTTCCAGTGATATCTGTGAGAAGTGGGAGTGACAAGAGGGGGGAACCTCCCTCCGCCCATAGCCTGCGCCCCGACAGAGGTGCCACCCCCACCCCTGGACACGAAGGAGCTAAGGGCCGCCCTCCCTCTCCTGGGACCCCAAGTGGGGTGTTTGGTGGCTGCCCCTGGCAGCTGCCTCCAGAGGAGTTGGTGGGAGCCTCATCCACACATGGGCGTGCTGCAGGTGGGTCCAGACCCTGCCCCACCCCCCAGTCTGGCTTGACCAGTTCCAGGCTAGGTAGCAGGGACTCAGCTAATCTTGACTGTCATCTGGTGAGTTGGGTCAACAGTGTCCTTTTACACATTAAGAAACTGAAGCCCGGAAAAGTTAAGTTGCTTGTCCATGGTCATACAGCTGATGTGGAGCAGAATAGAGACTGGCAGTTAGACATGGGAACCCCAGGTGCCCGAGGAGAATGCAAGAGGTTCCTTTCTTATGTCAGGTTCTAGAAGAGGTAGGGAAAGTGTGATGAGTCAGTCTTACTACCTCTATGTGTAATTCCAGGGACAAAGTGGCAACATCTCTTTATCTAGCATTTACCAAAAGTAATAATGCACTTGACCCTGTGCTGGGTGTGAGGAAACACAGCTGAATAAGCCATACTTCTGCCTTCAAGGAGTTCAGCGTTATCCAGAAGAGGGTGAACTGCATCAAAGCCAGATGCCTGAAACAAAAACAGGCCACCACAGGCTGCCAATTGCATTGCCATTTCTATGAGCCTGGAATATGCCCTCTTATGATATCTGTCCCCAGACACTTGACTCTGTCAAGGATTTAATGGGTGCCTTGGTGTCCTGTGTATGGCATCTTTGGCATATTCCTGCTTGTGTTTCTTTGCTTAAGTTGTTCCTCCTAAAATATTGTTCAGCCCTTTCCCTGTGCCCAGGCTCTACCGCAGGGACAGGCCGCTTCTTACACAAATGCTGTTTTCCCCTCCATCCCACCACCCCTGTACCACCTCATGACATGTGTCACGTGGGCATCCAGGGTGACCAACTGTCCTGGATTAGCAGAGACTGAAGTGTTTCCTCTTCCCTATCGTATTTCTGCTGCCATAGAACGAGATCCCACAGACGTAGTAGCTTGGGACAGTAGCCACACTGGGACACAGGGCCACAGGGGCAGTGCAGCATGGCAGCTGCTCCCTCATCAAAGTCCCAAAAGCTGGAATTCAGGTGTCTGCCAGACTGAGTTCTGGAAAATCTGGGTAAAAAAATCCATTTTGAAACTTGGTTACATGATAGGCTGGTATATTTTCTGATGGTGTAGAACTGAGAGCCCCAGTTCCTTACCTACTGTCAGTGAGAGAAGACCACATGGTTTCCCAGAGGTTGCTCAGGTTCCTTGCCAAGTTGCCTCCACCATCTTCAAAGCCCCAGTGCAGTTCCTTGGATTCCATATCTTCTGATTTCTATGTCTCTGACCTCCAGATCCAGGTTTTAAGGGCTCCCCTGGTGAGACCAAGCTAATCTCCCTGTCTTCAGGTTGATTCATTTACACTTTCCCTTCACATCAATACCTAGCTTTAAGCTGGACTGGACGTGGTGGCGCATGCCTATAATCCAAGCACTGGGAGGCAAGAGGACAGGGATCACTTGAGTTTGCGGGTTCAAGACTACCCCGGGCAACATAACGAGACCTGGTTCTCAAAAAAGCATCTGGGCATGGTGGTGGGTGCCTGTAATTCCAGCTACTGGGAGTCTAAGGCTGGGGATTGCTTGAATCCGTGGGATAGGGACTATCCCGGACAACATAGCAAGAAGCCATGTGCACAGCAGGGTGAAGCCATGTACACAACAGGGAATTTGGGGAGTCACCCTAGAATTCTAGCTACCACATGTGTGATGAAATCCTCTTGGTGCTAAAACTAAGGCAGTCCCCAGCAAAATGGGATGGCAGGTCACCCATTAAAAGTCAGCAAGGGTCAGAACTAATTTCTCACCTCCTCTTTCCCACTGGGGCCTGACTCCACTCTGTACATGACAGACTCTTGCTAAGCGACTTGGTGTCTGCCTATCAAGGCTCTGTCCATGGGCATTAGTGCCACACAGTGTCACAGCAGGAGTGGCAGCTGGGACCGCGGGCACCAAGGCAAACCAAGCAGGACTCACATTCTAAATTACCAGTTCTCTGATCTTTGACTAGCCATTGCACTCTCAGGTATTTGTTCCTGCTAGTAAATAGGAAGAGCAATACACTCACCTGTTTGTGGTGCCACCAAGGACAAAATGAACTCTTGTACCTGAAGCACTAGATGCCAGGTCTGGTAGATGGTGAGCACCCAGAGACTCCGCCTTTTTCATCTGTCTTTATTATTGCCAGAGTAGGGGCTGGCTGGCAAACACACATCACCTGGGGTGCCCTCTTTAGGCAAGACACAGAGCAAAGGGCTGTCTGTCTGTCCAGTTCCCCCAGCATTTGGAATAAGGGAAGGGTTTCCCTGCTGTGATGTCCTGGCCTACCTAGGTAACTGAGTGCTACTCTGGAAATTCTTTTGGTAACTTAGTGCAAGAAACACATCTTTCTTCAATTTAAAACGTTTGGGTGGTAGAGCTGTACAGATGTTAAATATTTTCTGTGTATGACTCCAGAGGGTAGGGGGTGGGGTGGTAATTCTGAATCCTTTGAACATCTTAGCAGCCTCTCTGGATGAAAGGTGCGTGTTGAATGTGGCATCACAAGAAATTAAAAGAAAATAATTTTCTGTGAAAACAGCTGTGGGGTCTCTACAGACCGGAGGGATGTCTTGAAGCAGGCAGTGTACCCCAGGGTACAGGGTCTTTTGAAAAACATCTGGAAATGACACATCCAGCTTCATACATGGCAAGTCAAGTATGAAGTTGTTTATTGAGGAATTCCTCAGTTTCAGGGCATTTCATTGCAAAAAGGGGAAGGCCTTCCAGTGCAAACTTGTGCCGTGGAGAGTGTACCAAGGGGGCTTTTATTGTTTTAATTAAAATAATTTCAACCTTCAAATGACTCTTTACAAAGTAACATACAGACACAAATAAAAGACACCCAAACACCCGCTTCTCCTCTTCCTCCTCCTAAAGCACACAGTCTTAGCTTTAAGGATGGATTTACCGTCTTTGTCCTGGCTCCAGCAAACCAGGTGGTCACGCAAATGGCAAACCAATAACAATTACAGACATTACAATTTTCTACTTCACTGCCATAAACAAACACTGAGCATTGGGGCAGAGAACCCTGGAACATCAGCAACATGACTAGCAGGACAAATAGAATTGTGTCCCAAGATTTAGATGAGGCCTCAGGCAGCTCCAGTGTTTTAAAAAAAGCTTCTTCCCTACCTCCTCCTCCTTCCTTCAGCACAAACGGTTCAGTGAAGCAGCCCCTAATACCTGAGCTTAGTGGAGCTTAGCGAACTGTAACAGGCCCAAACAGGGGCCGTGGTGACCCCCACCATAAATCACTTTAGTAAATCCTCAGGGAGTAGAGACTTTCCCACCCTCTGCTCCTCCTACTCTGCCTGTAGATGATATTTAAAGAGTTGAAGTTAAGGGAAATTTTCTTTTAAATTATCTTTTCAATTCTCTTTATTGATGTGCATTGTAATTGCCATCATGAATTTTTTTAAAAAAAACGCTGTCAAACCCATCAGCTGCTCTACCTTCCCTTTCATTTGAAAGTTCCATCCTCACGTGACTTCCCTGCAATTTATAGTAATTTTTTTAGAGGTTGTCTCTGAGTGACTCTGGGTGGGAAAGGACTTCACAGGCCCTTTAAGTCCAGTAGTGACCTAACTCGGCTGATTATCAGCGTCCACCTGGAGACTTCTGGACCTGGAATGAGAATCGAAGAGTGGCTCAGAAAATGTGTCTGAAAGGCCCACCCTCACGCCACCCTTGAAACTCTGAAACAGCTCCTTGCTGGATGCATACCTGGGTGCCACAGGAAACCAAAATCTACTCTCTACTCAGTCAGCTCCCATTTGCAGATGTGAACACTGAGTTCCTGGCTGGGTCTGAGAACACTCTGTGGCCTCCAGGGCCTGAGACATTCTTGCTGCCCATCAGAGACAGAATGGGGCACTGTGCCAGTGGTGCACCCATCCACTACAAGACCAGGCTCATCGGTGGCCTGAGGTGATGGCAAATGTCAACAGACTGAATTTACAGGAAATCGTCTCTTCTGCTCACAACACTCACCTCACAGAAACTTCTCTAGGAAGAAATCCAGTGTTTTGCCTGACTCACTACATCAACTCAGAATCCTCTGGGTCATTTCTCTTGTCTGGTTTGTCTGTAAAAGAGTGGTCTTTGTAGCTAAATTGAGATTCACAGTTGTGATCTCTATGATAACATTACTGGTGTTCCCTCCCTTCCTCCCTTCTTTTTTCCCTCCCTCCCTTCCTCTCTCCCTCTTTCTTCCTTTCTAGTCATTTTTTTTTTTAACCACTGAGCCTTGGACTGCTTTTGTTCCCTGGAGCCTCACAGCCATAGTTGAGCTGTGAGGTGTAGGCTGGGTGTGGAGGAACTTCCTCTCCCTGTCACTCTACAAGGGGTGCTTGCTGGGAAATCAGTTGAGATCATGGGTCTGGGCCTTCTTTCCTTATTAATAAGAAAAAAAACACAACAGTTTTAACCAATCTCCCTTCACTCTTTGTCACTGCAATCTGGATGAAGGGTAATTTTCAATTTTAACAAGAGTGCAATTTTGATGATCGCAGTTCGTTTGGACACCTGAGTGGAGGTCTGAGCTGGTCTAATGCACAATTTGAGCTGCTTATACGTGTGCTTCCCTGCAACTCCCTTTTGTCCCATCCATTTGATGTGGGGAAGCTAAGCCAAGATTACAGTTCATTTTGAGAAGTGAGTGCATTTGGTGGCCTTGCTGCTGAGTTTAAAATCTCTTCTCCCTCCCCATCGTCCAACCTCAGCAATAGTCTTGTATTCCTACACTAAATCTCCTCAGCTGCAGACTAAGCTCCTGCTAAAATATAACCCACCAGCTTCTCCCTTAAACCAATTCTTATCCCACTAATTTTTTTAAATACACCACAATTTTGGTTTTTTGTTTTATTTTTTGAAACTAGTCTCGCTATTTTTGTCCATGGAACCACAGGCTCTCGTTGCTCGGGGTACCACAGACTCAAGCGATCCCCAGCCTCAGCTTCCCAGGTAGCTGGGATTACAAGTGCGTGCCACCACACCCAGCTATTTTTTTGGAACTAGGTCTCACTATGGGCCCCAGGCGGGACTCAAACCACGATCCTTAGGCCCGGCCGCTTCATAGGCTGAAGCTTACAGGCACGAGCCACCGTGCCCGGCCTTACACCACAATTTTGTGACCAGGGAGTCATCCTATTTTTAGTACCCAACTGAGTCGCATTTTAAACTGAGGCAAAAGGAAAAAAATTAGTGAGTGATCCTGTCTTTATTGAAAAACAGAATATTTTATATATCATGGATGCTTTGCACTAATTTTTCTATTTTAAGATCTTGCATTAAAATATTTTCCTGATTACCGAGTTGCTTTCCATCACCTTTACTATAACACACTGCTCTCAGGTTTCCCTAAACCCTTTCCCCAATGGGATTTCACTGGTGACAGAGTTCCAAGTCCTGAGAATTCCACTCTGTAACTTCTTTTGAAAGTCTGTCTCTCCCTCCTTTCCTATACTTCTTCTCTGAGTCTGTCTCTGTCTCCCTTACTCCTCCCTCTCCCAATCTTACTGAAGTGCAACAGCAACAGCCTCCTATCTTGGTCTTCTTGTTTTATCTTGCTCCCTATTAATGCTCTTTTCCTCTGGTGATTCAAGGGTGGCTTTATAAAACAGAGATGGCATGACATCTTCCAGAATGCCTTTGCTGTTGACCAAATAACATCCCTTATAGTTTCACAGCAAAGGTCCTCAATGTTTTGCCTCAACCTTTCTTCCATCTTTATCCTGTCTGCTACTTGATGCAGGGAGTGACCTATTTCTTTTCTCTGGGTCAGGGTGTGTGGAACATAAGGATAGAGGAAGAACGGCAACAAATCTCTAGAGACATTTGTGGGAAAGTAGAAAACAGCCTAATAAGTTTAAAAGTTATTTCCTATTTCTCTTCCTTGAGGACTGAAAAATAATTATTAGTCTATAGAACCCTATAAGAAAACAAGGGAAAGAAATTCTTTGGCTGTAATACAATGTTCACCAAATATTTGACGAACCTCTTCTTCAAATTCACAACTAATCTTTTGAAGAATTACTTGGCAGGACAGTTTGAGGAACAGTGGTTTGGCAGAGAAAATATTTTGGACAATCAATCTAAAAAAACCAAGTTTCTGGAATTGCCACTGGTTGGTGAGGTGACATGCAATAATTCTGAAGAAACCATATGAATGTAACATTAAATTTTTGGCCCCAAAATGTTCACTAAGAAAATTGACAATTTAATGAGAGAAGTTGTAGTGATAGAGACAAAATAAAGGAACACACTTTACTGGGGAGTGAGAAGGAACTTTGGAGAAAATAGACATTTGAACTAGATTCTGAAAGACTCAGAGTTTGTAGATGGAGAAGGTGAAGAGGTACTTTCTTGCAAGAGGGCCCAGTGTATTTAGATGGCACAAAAGGACATCACTTGCATGGTGGCTCATGCCTGTAAGCTTCAGCCTATGAAGCGGCCAGGGCTAGGGATTGCGGTTCGAGTCCCGCCTGGGGCCTGTAGCGAGACCTAGTCCCAAAAAATAGCTGGGTGTGGTGGCGCACACCTGTCATCCCAGCTACCTGGGAAGCTGAGGCTGGGGATTGCTTGAGTCTGTGGTACCCCGGGCAACGAGAGCCTGCGGTTCCACGGGCAAAAATAGCAAGACCTAGACTCAAAAAAAACAAAAACAAACAAAAACCAAAAAAAAAAAAAAAGGACATCACTTATCCCAGAAATGGTAGTCGCAGAGCTTATGATGGCATGAGGTTAGAAGTGAGGCAATGAGCCTCACATGTCACAAGCAAGGAGGCACTGTGTGAATGGTTCTCCCTGGAGCTGTGCAGTACACACAACCTGTCTGCTTGAACACAGCATCCCTGGAGCCAACGTGGGGCTAGAATACTTCCTAGAGGGCTACCAGAGTTGAGACTTTAGTTAGAATACGACTCAAGTAACATCATTTGTTATTTGATTTCTTTCAACCCACACATAATTGATGATTATTTTTCAATTTTAAAGTTCTTGATGAAATATAAATTCCCCTCCTATCCACTGTCTTACTCTCCTCATCCATGTCCAGTGACACCTCAGTCACCTCAGGTTTGGATGTTTCCTTCCAGAATTTATGTGACTTTATTGTACAGTAGAAATATGTTGCATAGTAGGTTTTTAAGTAAGTGGAATCACATGCATCGTATTGTTCTAGAACTTGATTTCTTTGCCTAACAAACTGTCATAAAGAGCTTCCGATCTCAGTATGCCTAGATTTATTTTGGTGTTTTCCATGGCTGCCATCCTAGGTATGTGGTTGTTCCCCCCACCTATCCACACTGCCCCTTGCTCTTTGAGGAGCATGTGGGTATGGTTGACTTTAGTTCAAATCCCAGGTATGAGCTCTGGTTGATCTAAGTGCCAGTGAGCAGCTCAGGACCGCTTTAGTTGCAGGAAGGATGAATATTTCTGGAAAATGCAGAAAGAGGAGATCTTTCTCCCCAACTTTCACTGGGCATGTGCAAATGGGAGGTCCAGAAATGCTGGAGAAGTTTAACACCATGAGAAGACCATGAGAGTGAAGGGTAACCATAAAGAATGGAGACAAGAGAACAGTAGGAACACAACCCAGGTTTGAGCTAGCAGAATATGAAACTTGTCCCTCTCCAGGGGACAATAAGATGGTGAGCTGCCCTATAGTTAACTGTTGACTGCTGTGTGGTCCTCACTGAAATCACTGTGCTATAGCCATGGACAGGCTACTACTTTACCAGTTTCCTATCATTGGGTTTTAAGATTATTTCCCTGGTATTTTTATTTATGGATTCTTTTTATTATAAATAATGCTGCAATAAACAGCTCTTAAAACCTTTTTTTGTATGTTATTGTATATATAAAATATTTTGTAGAAAAATAACTAAGAGCGGAATTGTTGGAACAAAGGTCTCCATGCTTTTATTTTGACAGAAACTTCCAAATCATACTCTCAAAAGGAAAAGGTGCCACCCAATAGCTTGATGGTACTGGGATGGAGGAGGAGAAATCAAATATACTGAACAGAATCTTCTGGTGAGGACAGATATTGTCCATCAGCCTGTAGTTCCATAGCAGGGCTCCAGAGAGTCACAAGGGAGAGGTCAGAGCGGTCAGGGAACCTTAAGAGACTTTACCAGCTGCTCCAGGAGGATTCCAGTACTGTCTTCTGTGCACCTAGTCTAGCACAAGGCAGGGATGTTATTTAAGATGCTCTAGCTTTATAGAAAGTTGTGATGTTTAACATAAACATGTTGTAAAGTTTGTGATGAAGTAAACACAGCCTTCCTTGTTCTTTTAAAAATCCTCTTGGGTATATTCTACATAGACCTACCATGATAAAGTCTGTGCAAGAGGCTTTGAATTCTAGGTGGCTGCTTCCATCCTTGCCTGGAGAAGAAACAGCTCCTGGAGTCAGATGTTGACCATTTAGTCTTCAGGTCATTTTTCTGAATTACCAAGTTAGAACCAAAACTAATGTGACAATGTGGAATAAAAAGTCTCAGAGACTTCAATGCTTGGGAAATGTGATGGGTGGAAAGAATTTTTGCCTGCTGTGTCCCATCTTACAAGTGATGACACTTGGATCCAAAGAAATGAGGTGATATAAGGAATCTGCACTTGGAATGGGTGGCAGATAGGGCAAGGGGATTCAGGGCTGCTCACTTTCAGTCCAGAGTCACCATGGCAAACACATCTGGCCAGCCCACGCTGCCTGTGTCATGGGACTTGGTGACAGCCACAGTCCTTTGCTGCAGTCCCAGCAGATTCATGCAGATTATTCGATGAGCCCTCCTGCTCAGAGGGAGCTGAGATAGTGGCGGATGCATCTGAGTCAATGGCAAAATGCCCAGACACTTCTTAGAAGAAGATATTCATTGCTGTATTTTCTGCATGCCCCCACTATCAACTGGAATACTATTTATTTATTTCTATTTGCCATCTGCCATCCTCCTCTCCCCAGCAGGAACTCCCTGAGGGCAAAGACTTTGTTTTGTTTGTACCTATATCCCTATAAGCTTGGAACAATGCTTGGCTCATAGTAACTGTTCAGTAAATGTTTACTGACTGACTGGTGGCCTGAGTGATAGTCTTCCTGGGGTTGTTATAACAGACTATCAAAGACTGAGGGACCCATAAGCAACAGAAATCCTCACTTGGTGGATGAGGTCAGGGAGCTCTCCAGGGTCCCTTTTATAAAGACACTAGTTATATTCATGACGGTTCCACCCTTGTCACCTAAAGCACCTCCCAAAGTTCCTACCTACTCATACCATCACACTGGGGCCTAGAGTTTCAGCATATGAATTTGGGGTGGGGTGGAGGGACAAGCACTCAACCCACAGCAGTAATAGAAGAAGGTTTATAGCCTGGGTCTCCAAGGAGACAAGGAAGTTAACAGCAGTCAATGTCATAGCTCTGTTAGAAGTACAAATCAGGTCAGGGAAGTGGAGACAAATAGTGATTGAAGACACAGTCTCAGGAGTCTTGGCACCAGGGCACAAAGACCTCAACCAAATAGCCCTAGGAAATTCAAACAATTCTTTTCATCATTCACTAGATTTCTTTCCAAAACCTCCAAATGCTGTGGAGGAAGAAAAGTTATGGAGACTGTTTATGATCTTAGGTCCTTTTTCTTTTTTTAACCTTGAAATTGAGTGAACAAAAACAATGGTGTGCCACCCAGAAGAATGCTCAAGGTTGCATCTGGTTATTTCAACAAAGTTCCAGCTGTTCAGAAGCAAAGGAGGAAATATATCATGGGATGGCATTGACAGGAGCTGGTTTACCGAGAGTTCAACCAAGTGTAGAGGGTGTTTGTTATGCATGGCTGGGCCACTTTCTGCTCAGAAACAGAAAAGAGTAACTACAAATATCTCATCACTTCACTAAGCCTTCGGTCTCTTCATCTGTAGAATGGGGTGACAAAGACCTACTCTGCAGTGTTTGAGAACAGAATGAACTGGTGAGAAGGAATGTAATATACCCTTAGACGACTATAGATGTTGTACCAGTGCATTTTTTCATTCTGGAAGGATATGGGTTCTGCATGGTAAAGGTGATTTTTTTACCAACGGTTAGATAATTTACTGCAATATCCCTTTGGAATTTGTTCTTACAGTATTTTTCCCTCTCACAGATAGGCTTGGGAGTTCCCTATGTTTCAATATTCTTGGGGCCATAAGATTGTAGGCAAGGGTTCTTCAAGATTATCTTCTCTCTTTCTGGCCTGACTTTTGAAAAGCTTGTACTATGGGGGAAGGAGGCAGTGGGGGAACAGGAGGAGAGAAAATCACATGAGTGGAGGGAAAAGTAGATTGAAGAGATTCCTCCATATGTAAAAGAGAAACCCTCACCTCTTTCCCTCCTACAGACCCAGGGTGAAGGCAGAGCCTTGAGAACGAGAGGCTGCAGGTTGGATTAGGGACCCCATCTTCTGCAGAGACTACTCTAAGAGTGGGTGAGCTGCAAGCCTGTGGGAGCCTTGGATGGTGAAGAAAAGCCTGAACCAAAGGCCCTACATCTGTTTTGCTCCCCTTCATAGTAACCAGATTGGGGTGCCAGTTCTTGGGAAGCCCATTCTCTGATGACTGAAGTGATAAATTTCTCCATCAACCCAAGAAATCGGCTACTCCTAATGAGAATTAATTTGTTTTTAGAAAAATCACATGGCATTTCTTTCATGTCCATGTGTATGGAACAAAGCTCATTCATTACCTGTTACAAAACACAATCTCTAAAAAATACCTTAGAACAAAAATATTAGTAAACAACAACATCTGGAAGAAACACATCCTGAAGGAACTGGGAGAAATGAGGAAATCGCTGTCCTATAAGCCTCTGGTGATAATAGGCTTATGACTTTCAAGTAGTCACTCCCCCAACCTGTGCTTCCATTTATTTGTTAGTTAAAAGGAAAGAACTAGACTAAATTCCTGGTCCATGCTTTGGCTAATTTAAGGTGGATTTGGGAACCACAAAATAGTCACATGACCATCTTGTTAACTAAGGATCTAGTTTAGAAGCTGTTCCAGGACTCTTATTTTCCACTTCAAAAATGACTTTTCAGAAAAAAACAGAGCTTCTGCAATTGTAGAAGACAGCCCAAATATCTGTGATGGTCTATTTTATTACCTGTGTAAGCAAAGCTTAGTCCTGCACTTGTCTCTCTGTCAGGATTTGTCTTCCTCACAAAGTGTATGTCTAGGGAAAAACAAAACAAAACAAAACAAAGTGTATGTTTTGGGATTTACATTTTAAAGAGAACAGTGCTTTTGAAAAAAAAAACAATCTTTCCAACAGGCTCATCTTTCACTGGGGCTGCAACAGTGTAAACATGACCACAGGAGGCTGCCTGTTTATGTTTTTTCAATGATTTCCAGATCAGATCTGCTATGTTTACAAGATGGAGACACTTTTTGTAACCACTGACATTGCACATTCAAAGGGGGGGGGGCACGATGTGGAGGCATGTGACACCCCAGCTGGGCTCTCTGCTTCTGGTAACCCCATGTCATGTCTCACACCACGTCTCCATGGAGGCCCCAGTAGCATGAGTGCCTGATGCGGCAGCTACCCTAACACAATGGCTTTTCACTTAAATGGAATCAAGATGCCAGGTTATTATAATAAGCCTATTATAATAGGCTTATGACTTTCAAGTAGTCACTATTATTATTATTATTATTATTACTATTATTATTATTACTATTATTATTACTATTCTTATTCCTTTTTAAAACTTTAAAAGTCAGGCCCTAAAGTAGGATCTGACTAAAGGTAATTAATCTCCCTCAACCCTCATTCCTCTTCTTGACATTTGCTTTACTTTTCCTTAGGTCTCCCTCACTTCTTACCTTATCCAGGCCCAGGAATCTCATTTTGAAGTTTCTCTCAATTCCTTTGAATCATGAGTGGTGTTAATCTGATGCTCAGAAGCCCCTGGATGACCATGAGATTGCAGGTCGTGTGGTAAGGTGTTGTGCAAAACATGAAACCCTTGAGTCTTTTACTTTAAAAAAAAAAAAATCACCTTGCAATCCTCTGAGGTTAGATATTTTCTGTTTATAAGAGGCAGCACTTTGGCCACAGAGTGGGTGCCCCAATGAGCCTAGCAATGGACAGTTGGTGTGCCTGCTCATCCATCGCTGTCTACTGTCCTTCCAGGGAAGCTCAACTTGGAGTGGAGTGAGTAGATCTGCCTTCAGGAGCCTGACTCATAACCAGGAGCTGACTCACCAACAGTGCTGCCAGGCTGTGTGACCTTGGCTGAGACTGACTCTTGGAGGCCCAACTTCCACTTCTTCCCACTTCACAGGCTAAGCTGTGGGTCTTTGACACCCACCAGGCAGGAGAGAACTTTGTACCTAGTAAAATCCCACAGGAGTAAAAAGTTGCATGACCATCAAGCTCAAGGATTTGGGGGAGGTGAAGAAGGGGTGAGGCTGCTGTCTTTACACAACTGAGGATATTTTGTAATAGTAAGTTTAAAAGAAATTTCTAAAAATTATTAACATCTCTGAAACTTGGAGATGATCTCTCTAGCACGACCCCTCTGACCTTTTCTTAGACGCCACTGTGACTGTGGCTGATGGTTCCTTCTTTGGGATTCCAGCTATCCCTCTGTCAACTGGACGGTTGGAGTTGGTGGTACTGCAATTCTGTGCCATGATTCTCAGACTTAAGTATTGAAGTGATGATGGTACTAGAGGGGAGGAAAGGGAGAATCTTTAGTTATACTTCTGTTAAAATATTTGTTACCAGGAAATTCAGATCTAAGTCAACTTTAGAGACCATTCTTTTTTAAAGTTTTGGTTTCACTCAAAATATTGTATTCATTGAACATTCACTGATGCCCCCTACCTGTCCCATGCACACAGAGATGTATACATGCATTATATCGATTTTCCTTCCTTCCTTCCTTCCTTCTTTCCTTCCTTCCTTCCTTCCTTCCTTCCTTCCTTCCTTCCTTCCTTCCTTCCTTCCTTCCTTCCTTCCTTCTTTCCTTCCTTCCTCTCTCTCTCCTTCCCTCCCTCCCTCCCTCTTCTTTCCTCCCTCCTTCCTTTCCTATTTTTCTTCCTTTCATATTTGATTGCAAGTATCTTTTATTTTTTTATTTTTATTTTTTACCAATATCTGCTTTATTATTATTTTTTTACATCATTTCAGTCCCTGGGGGTCACCCAACACCATCACCTCCCCTCCCCGCCCGCTGGTCCCCTCTCTCCCCTTGTGTGGTTTCATTTTGTGTGCTATTTAAATTTTTTTAATTGAGTGAGTAGAAATATAATTTTTAAGCAAAAAAATTGTGTTTACTGAAGGAAAGAGATTGTGTGTCCCTATATTTCCAGCATAGTAGTTTCATCCCTGTAACTCATAATAACTGTCAAACAAAACCTTAACCTGATTCTGGAGGCATTTTCATAGTGTGACGTTGGGATAGTCATTTCTCTGCTCCAAACCACAGGTGCTTCATTTGGGAGATGAAGAGCTTAGTCTTAGGGGAGTCTTGCATAGTCTCTAAGGTTAATTTCAGCTAAAAGCTGTCTGTATCAGTGTCTGTCACTTCAATAAAACTCAACAGCTGAAACAATAGAGTCCACCCTCCCCAAATATCCTTTTACTTATAAGAGATGCCAATAAAGGTAAAACTGCTTGCAGCATGAAAATTTTTTTTAAATAAATGCCTCATTTTAGAAATAACTTGATTTATGTGTAGCATTTCAGATTCTCTTGTACCTGTAATTGATAAAATTTTGTCTAGTTGGACATTTCAGTGATGGTTCTTTATCATCAGCAGTTGACCCTGCCACATCCATCAGACAAATTCTTAAGCAAGATCTCTGTAATGTTCAGCTGAAATCTCTAATGGGTATGATCAAATCAGACTTAATGTTCACTCTGTGAGCTGTCACTTTGAGAGCATGTGTTGCTTTCTCATTATCATTTTATTTCTACTATTAACTACATTTAAGATATAAATCACTCCTAACATCCTTCAGAATGAAAGTGAACTCTCTCCCCTCACAACCGCAAAGTAATGAGATGGGGCATTTTGGAAAGCAAGGGGACACAGGGTCAAGGAGACATGTGTGACCTTGGAGAGAGTCACTTATTCTCTCTGGGACTCAGTTTTATATATATATATATATATATATATATATATATATATATATATATACACACACACATATATATGTATATATATACACATATATATTATATATATATACACACATATATACATATATGTATATATATGTATGTATATGTATATATATGTGTATATCTATATATTTATATATGCAAGGCTGGTCTAGGTCACTCTAAAGTGCCCTTTGGCACTGATGTTTGTGAACATTGTATAATGGTTTCAGTATCTCTGGTTGTTGTGCAGAAGGAAATGATCCCTTAAAGCCTTCCTAATGACTGTCTCTCCTCAGTGCATACATGCTGACAGATAGTGGAGTCAATCCCTTGGGTTTTTTAGCTTTAGAACGGGGAAACACTTCACACTCATGGATGTCCCATAAGGGAGAGAAGTGGGGAATGAGTAAAGAGTTTAGTTTATTAAGCACTCACTGAGACCTTCAAAGCAAGAGCTTCCTCCTCCTGCATCCCTTTCTACAGTCACAACAACCCAGCTCAAGTGCCTTCTGGATTGAATTGCATTGACCTAGTTTTCCTGTTGGATTCCTCAAGAATAGAGACGAGTCTGTGAGCAGGTAGGCCTCAAAATTCTAGGGAGTAGGAAATGCAAATGTGGGTCCCACAAACAGGTGAAAGGGTTCAACTTCCCCTTAGTGGTCTGGCAGGCAGTGGGGGGTGGGGGGGCGGTCTGCAAACTTTTTGAACAGACTTTTAACAATATGCAATCACATATGGAATATAATACATGAAACACTCATGACATTTATGCCTAACTCAAGAAGAGGTTGTTTTGACTAATATGACTGGAGAAGGTGGGAGACTGCTGCTGTCCGATTAGCCTTTGTGTTTAATACACTTCGGTCACTTGCATCATTTCCAGGTTGTATGTGGGAACTTATTTCTGAGGGTAGCCTTTGTGGCCACTTCTGAGGCCCTGACAGGACATTCCTCAGTAAAGAGAGCTAGTACGCCTTCTGTTCTGAAAAGGAGATGCAGATTTCTGTAATAAAGAAGCATAATTCTATTGAATGTGCATGTTTTTTCTTATTTTAGTCCAAAATAACCCAAAACACCCTCTGTTTTATGACCATGTAGGTTTCTTCTAGAGCTCGTAGAATTTTGAGTCACTTTTGTAACCGTCCATCTTTGAACAGTGAACCTGGAGAATATAAGGCTTGAGGTAGCCCCAGGAGGGTGTATCAGGGAAGGATGTTCCCTGCTACCCAGAGGCAGGGAAGAGGGCTCAGGTGACCCACCAATCGCTGTAATGTAAGTTTGTTTTAAAGTCAGGTTTCCAAAACTTAGTGGATCTCTAAGTTACCTCCTTTTCTGGGTTTTCTAATCCCTTTCTGGAGATTTATTTTTTTTTTAAATGCTTCCTCTTCTCTTGTCTCCACAGATACTAGATCTCACCTGGAAAGGTTGTGGGAACCAGCATGTCACAAGTAAAGCTCCTCCCCCAGACCACCACGGTGACAGAGCCTGGGTCAGACACTCCAGTGAGAAGCTGAGGGTGAGGGTCCTCCAGCAGCCTCCCCAGTACCACCCCCCACCTCCCATCCTGCCTCCTAGCAAGGATCCTTCCAAGGCTAACCCAGGAGGCCCTGGGCTTTATTTTTAGTAATAAAGACAATATTTCCGTAATACTGCAGTGAGCCAAGTTGTATATTATGCACTGTGGGCACACAGAGATGAATAGATTCGGGTCAGCTCCCCAGCAGCTCTCAGTCAACAGAAATGTGAGCTCCAAGGCCGTTGCGCCTGAAAGAGAAGCTGGGTTCATGGTGCTCCTCAAATATTATTTTCAACATCGCCTCAGCTTGTCTCTAAGATCTTTTGATACATATTCATGTTTAAGCCCTGGTAAGGTCTATTTAAATGTTCACATTCTCCAACCCCCACCTCCACTCCCACCTCTGGGGTGTGAGAAAGCTCACTTCAGGGTGTCTGCCATGATTGATGGCCTACCTCTCTCTCTTTGTATTCCTTGGCCTGTAGGTTTAGATCTCAGATTGTTTCAAAATGGCCAGAAGCAGTCAGCAGGTGGTATCTTCGAAATCTTAGAGGTACGAGGTCATACTCTAGTGACATCCTACAGTTGAAGGAATAATTAAAAAACAACAAATCTCTTGGATATTTGTTAGTCAAGGCTGAAGCCTTTACTCCTCAGGTAGTGAGGAGTAGAATCTCAAGGAAAGTAATTTTGCAGAGGAGGAAAAATGAGAATCATGAGGACCGTCTTGCCTGACCCCTATTCTATTTCACCTTCTTGGCTGTAGTGGGCAGGGACTAGGCAGGGGCCAAGGAGTCATGGGTCCACATCCATGCCCATGTCCACTCCATAGCTCCACTCCACTTAGCAAGTGGTTCTCTATCTTGGAGCCCACAAACTTTGAGAGATAATTCAAAGCATGGAAAATGAGAGGGGGTCAGTGAACAATTGTGAAGATTTCAAAGAGCTTGAGAAAAATCTACATTTGTCTGGGTGACAGTTGAAGTCTCGTTAAGACACCCTCTTTCTTTGCTTTTGACTGTGTGGTTACAGCAGAAGCTCCCTGTGCAAACCAGAAGCTCAGCTGGGTTAAACAGATCTGTGATGAATCACCTGGGCTTTGACAACAGACAACAGATCTGGGGCCAAGTCTGTGCTGATCTACTTCCTGACTGACTGACTTTGATGGAGCTACTTGAACTCTCTGAACTGCAGTGTCCTTATCTGTAAAATAAGGATAATAGTGTCCCCCTTAGAGAGTAATTGGGATGAGGTTCATAGTAAGTCTGGGTTAAAAGGTAGCTATTATCATTAGTATTTTCCAGCAAGGAAAAAAGTGAAACTGCATAATTGTTTAATAAAAGAAGCTCATTTGTAGGCAAAAATTTTCTAAAACTTGTAGTTCAGAAAGGTTCCAGATGATGAAAAGTAGAGACTCTCTAGGCCAGGTAACCATAAGATTTTTGATTTTTCAGGTGGGTCAGTGGAATGGACATATGTGCGTGATAAAAATTTAATTGGGAGACTTTTACTTTACTCTCTTGGGTTAAATATGCTTATCTACTGGTGTTATAAAACTACCCCAGAACTATGGTACTGGCCACATGCCCTGTGATGACCTCTGTCTAAACCACCTCCGTATCCTGTAGATGGAGAACTGTTGATTGAAAAGGATAGAACAATACCCCTGTCAAAATGGCAGCAGATCACAGTCAGCTAGGGCAGCATTCTATTGACTCAAAAGACACACACACACACACACACACACAATCACTCTAACACCAGCCACTGTTATGAGTGAGCTGGGAAGAATGGCGGGGGTATCTGAGGACAATTTACCTGGGAATGAAGATTTCTATCACATCACTACCCAGTGGTGGATAAAAGTAGTGGGTCAGTGAAGGTTCTTTAGGATTTACTTCATTCTCAATAAACTTACAGCTACCCTGTGTTCCTAGAGATCATTCTTGACAGTATGTTGAGATACATAATTTTCCTCTTTTAAAAATACTGTGAACTTAAAACTGCTCTAAAAAATAAAGACTATTAAATATATATATGCAATGTATGTGGCATGTGTGTGTGCTGTGTGTGTGTGTGCAGAATGCTGTGCAAAAAGTCATAGTGTGAAACATAAAATTTAGTCCCTAGTTTTTCTTAATGTTACATGTCTTGAAGGCTAGCTATTTGTATCTCATACAGAACTTCCTTATTGACTGAATGTGTGTGGGAATTCCCTGCTGAACAACAACCCTCTTTCCCAACACTCAGCCCTCCCGCCTACTGACTGTGCCCGGGATGCTCTTTAGAAGGTCTCTTTTGGGTTTTCTTTTTTAATCACACAAGAATATTGCCATCAATAGCAAGGTTTTTCTTCCTATAGTTGAAAACTTTAGCTTCATGACAAATGGGATAAAGTCATTTTCATACTGATAAAGACACTTGAAATATGATAGTTCACTGAAGGGTGAGAGAGAACCTCACAGCTGAAATCCATTCCTTTTTATTCTTCACTAAAATGAAAGGAATGGAGATTAACTATTCAAAAATGGAGCTTGTTCATTAAAATTAACTGCAATCACACAACTTATGCAGCTCACTGGGAACCATTTCTCTCCCGCTTGATTGCGATGATGAAAACTTATCTTTCACTGGGATAAAATGGAGTCATCCTTATCAAGGAAAAAAAGTATTTCCCAAGGCTTACTTCAGAAGTGTTTGGGTTTTCTAGAATTAAAAAAAAAAACCTGAAGTGATACATTAAATGAAGTTCTTCTCCAGATCTAGCTATGTGTTACACTATGTTCGAACATGGGGGAAAATTTCTCACATATTAATCCAAACTTAATAAGCCAAATGAATTTCAGTTTCTGCAATTAGAGACTTTCAGTTATAAACATCATAAGTTTCAAAATAATTCTAATATTATCAAGCCCATACACAATGCTCAATGCCTGAATCACATGATATTTTAGATAGGACCATTACCATGTTCTAGAGTCCCCTTTTCCCTGATTTATCATTACACAGTCATGCAGATGTGACACAGATACCAAGCAAGACATTGAGACAAAGATCCCCTAGAGAAATAAAGTAATTCTAAAAGAAGCAGAGGTATGGGGGCAAATAGACCTCTGGGCTTCAGTCTCTGAAATAATTCCAATATGCAGTAAGAGAGCATCAAGTAGCAAACTCAGGCTCCAGGGACTATGAGTCACTCCCTCCTGTTCAGAAACCCTTCTCCCTGTGGCTGACTTTTGCCTACCACTGGCCTTTGGGCAACCTGTTATAAAGAGAAAGAAAGGTCCTTTTATGTTTAAATCCCATTGCCTCTGAAACTGCCCTTTGGAAACTCTATCTTTTCCATTCTTTCTTTCTTGGCAACACTAAAAGTCCTTTGTAAACATCCTCCCGGAAAAGTCTCTGTAGATCTGTCTGATAAACTACGAATGGGGGAGTTTAAACTCCTGTCTGAGAACAGACTGGATAGAGAGCTTAAAGGATTATTCCCTTCAGGGAAGTAGCCAAAATGACTAAGCTTTAAAAGGTGTTGAGAAACAGTCTTGGTCTTTTTATGCAGAACTTTTTCCTCTCCCCAGAAGCCAAAGTGCCTCTGAACCTGTTGCTCATCAGGAGTAAGGAAGGTCTGGGCTCATGATTCTAAATGCACAAAATTCAGTGCAAAGTCAGTGAAACACAAGGAGAGGTGCTCAAAGTTATATATAAAAACTCCAGCCAAACAGAAACAGCCCATTTGGTCAGGAATGCAATATGATTTTTAAAATAGAATTTGTCTGTAACTCAAGTCACATTGCTCCAGTCTACCCATTTCCTTTCACCTTCACCCCTTTCTTGTCTTTGCTCCTCCATCACAAGCCAAAGAAAATGCATCTGTAGAAAACATTAATTTTCTCCTAAATTTAAGATTCCTAAGGAGTCCTGATGGGGTTCAGGCATAGCTCTCACTTCTTTTTGTCCTAATCTGGTTTTCTCCCATTGGAATGTAGTTAGTGATGTTATATGTGGTAAACAGTGGGAGTTTCCCATTCACAGAGATACCATTAGAGACTGGAAGATGCTTGCTGCAAAGTAGAGGGGTCTCTGGCTAGGGATGCAGGTGAGAGAGAAGGTCCCAAAGATACTTTCCAGTCCTTCAATTCTCATTCAAAGGCCACTTGGAATTCAGAAACAACAGTGCTGCCAGTCTCAAGAAATCCTTGGAGAGTCATCTGTCCTACCCTGAGATGCTGTTAGTGGGCACAGTATTGTCTCATAAGCTGCCTTGCCAGTTGTTAAGCGATAGTGGAAAATGCTACACTGGGTGATGTTAGCACAGAACAGACAAAGGGAAAATCTGTCCTTTGGGTGATGTCTCTTCAGTGAGACCATGACTCTAACTCCTAGGTGACAGATTTTATCTATCTTATAAAATTTAGCTTGATTGAGGTATGATTGACACAAAATAAATAGCAGTGTTTAGAAATCTTTGACATATATACACACCATGAAACCATCACAATATCCAGTAGACTCCACACTTTCCTCATGCTCCTCTGTGTTCCTATTCAGTCCTCACCAGATCTGCCCTCTCCTCCAATCTCTAGACAACTGATGATTTGCTTTATGTCACCAAAGATTAGTTTGCATTTTGTGGAATTTTATATAAGTGGAATCACAGAGGATGTACTCTTCTTTTTCGTCTTTGAAACAGCATAATTTTAACATTCTCTCATGTTCCTACATAGATCAGTACTCTATTCCATTTTATCTCTGAGTAATAATTCATAGTATGGACATACCACTATTTGTCCACACAGTCACATATTAGTACATGTTTGTACTCTTTTCAGTTTGGGACTAACACTAATTAAACTACTTGGACAATTGATGTATAAGTCTTTTTGTGAACATATGCTTTCATTTCCATCTGGGAATATAATGGTTAGATCATAGGTTAGGTATATCTTTCCCTTTTTAAAAACTATTTTCCAAGATGGTTGTACCACTTTATTCCTACCAGAGATGTTAGTTCTGTTTCTTCCATGACCTTGTCAACAGCCATGTGGTTAGTCTTGCTAGTTTTGCACTAGCTTTAGTGGTTGTATTGAAATTGTGGATCTCATTGTGACTTAGTTTGCATTTACCTAACAGCTTGTTTGCTATCTGCATTCTTGGAAAAAGTGTCTGTTTAAGTATTTTGTTCATTTTATACTAGGATTTTAAAAATTTTTTAATTTTGTAATTATCGTATAATATTGGTCATATTTGCTTGGTTGTATTGTACCCCTTATTCCCCTTCCCCTTTCTTCCTTCCACCTTCTTCTGGTCACTCCAATTCCTTTTGCTGTAAGCTGTTAGTCTATGTTTGGCCCGCTGGTCTTTTCTTTTTCCTAGAGCTATGTCCTTTTTTCCTGAGTGCAGACTTGCACTCCAGGACAGCAATAGATGGGGCTACTCCAGTCTCCAGGAGTAGCTAAGGCAGAAAGTCAGGTTGAGTAGTTGGGAACTTGTTGTCAGGCAGATATGTGGTGCGCTCCTCCAGGATCCCTTCTGTCACTTGTTGCTGGTTCTGTGCCTTACAGTTTTGATATCTGGGTTTGGAAATGCAACTCTAGCCGATGGCCATGAGGTGCTTGCCTCTGGGGCAGACTTCCCCATGTAGTTGGTCAAGCACCCCTCCTCTATGCTGCTAGCAGTTCTGCCATGGGGCCACAGCCACTCATGGTGGTTTTCTTCCCCCATTGATTGGTAAAGGAGGGAGCCTCTTTCACATTGCACCTTACTGTGGACCTGAAGCTTGAGTCCCCAGTGCCAGAGACAATATGGGTAGAAATCTATAATAAGTCCGCCTCAATCGCTGGTTTTACCTTCCTGTCTCAGTGATTCCCGTCATGCTGCTTGTCCCACCCAGGTGGTGAGTGTATCCAGGGCCGTTATTACTTCCTTTCCTCTGCATTATATCTGCAGCTGGAGAGACTGGATTCTTCATTCCTAGTGTAGGTCTATTGAGGTTAGAGTAAACTGGATGGGGACCCCCCCTCCCCTTCCCAAGCCTGTGCCCCAGAAGAGGTGCTCAGCCCCCACCTCCTGCCCACATGAAAGCAGAGGCCAACTTCCCCAGCTTGAGATCCCTGGACCTGGAATCCTTGAGACCCTGAGGTTCTGGTGGTATAGAACTATAGGACTCACCCTTCAACCACTCCCTACCCCTTGCAACTGGAGCTCTTCTCCAAGGGTTCCCACAGTTCAAAAGGACCTCAGCTCCCTCCTTCAGCTCTACAAAGCTCATTGGGTTGGCCCGGAAGGCAGAGCCTTACAGTGGAGTTTTAAAATAAAGTTTAGAAAGCTTTTTATAAAATCTGGACATGATTCTCTATCAAATCTGTGATTTACAAATATTTTCAATATTTTTTTCTTTCCCAAAGTTTTGGAAAAATTCTCAAAATAATGTCTTTTGAGGAAATGTTCTTCATTTTGGTGAAATAAAATTTATTATTTTTTCATAATTTACTGTAAAATCTTAATGTACCAAGAAATCTTTGCCTTATTCGCAGTCTCTAGAATCTCCTCTTATATTTATCCTAAATGTTTTATTGTTTTAGGTCTTATAATTATGTCTAAAATCTATTTTAGGTTACTTCTTGAATATAGTGTGAGTTAAAGATCAACATTCTTTTGCTTTGCATCATTTATCCAATTGTTCCAGTACAACTTATTGAAGAGGTCATCATTTCTCTACTAAATTGTCTTTAACCTCTGTAAAAAATCAATTGACTATATATGTGGTTTCCATCTCTGAACTCTCTCTGTGTTCCATTGATTTATTTGCCCATCATTATACCAATATCCTACTGTCTTGATTATTGTAGCTTTCAAATAAGTCTTGAAATTAGAAAATGTCTTTCTTTTTTTTTTTCCCAAGTATTTTGGTTATTATAAGTTCTCTGCATTTCCAAGCTGGAGAGAACTAACCCAATGTGAAGAGGATGTAAATTTCTATGAAGCTGTTCTTTAAGCCACATCAGCTATCACTTCCTTAGGAAAGGAACTGTTACACACACATACCCCAGCACTCATAATTACATGCTTATTTAGAAATCTAATACGTAACTTGGGAGATAAGTGTTTTAGTAACTAAAAAGAAAGAAAACAAGGAAAAAAGGCAAACTTCATGGAAGAAGTGAAATATATTGATAGAATGTTGATAAGTAAGGAATGATAGAACGAGATAGAACCTAGAGGGAATAGTAAGTGTTTTCAGCAAGAATTCCAATTAGATTGTAAGAAATGGTGTGTGAAGAACCAAATGAAGCAAAGCTGAAAAAATACATTCTCCTCCTGTTGTACAGGGTCTTGGAATAAAGGTTGAAGAGTTTGTGCTTCATTCTCGAGGCAATAAAGGAACCATGAACGTTTTAAGGGGTAGAGGTTTTTAGGAGGGAGAGGATTATTATGAGTGTTGAACCAAGAGTGCAAACTTAAGCACATGCTCTCATCCTTTTACAGATGCACCCCATCTTACCTGCTTTCCTCTAAAGTCAGGGGGATGAGAAGGCGGGAGGAAGAGAACAAGGGAAGGCTAGAACTTGTGCGAGTGGTTGACTGGCAGCAAGACTTTAATTTCAATGGAATGTTTTCATGGGCATCACCTTTCCTTTCCTGGATGGGTGGATGAGTGGAGTTTCCTTGAGAGTATTTTTCTTGGGAACTTTTATTGGGTTTCAACTGAAAACACAGGATATTGGTATGGATCTTCATGGTTTGGGTTGAATTGCAGTCTGCCCCAAAACTTCCTTGAGGTTATATTTTATCCAACACTTTCACCCGTCAAATGTCTTCCAAACACAGATTTATGGAATGTCTAAGCTGGAAAGGGCCTCTGAGATGGCCTGTACCATCCTATTCACTTCCTCTCATGTTCTGTGAAGAAATGAGGATGAGAGAGTAATTTAATTTGCCTCACAACTCTAATCACACCATTTGGCTCTATAAAGCCTGAGGCAGCCTGAAGGCATTAGCTACAGGGGCCGTACATCCAGCTTTACCCAGACTACCTCTCGTTCTTACTTGTTGGTGCAATAATTCATAGAGACCACTTTCACTCCCCAAAGTGAACTAGTTTGAACAACAAGTTATATGGTCACTCTAAGAAACACTGCATGGAACCCATGGAGACAGGTATGAGAAGGACAATCTCAGAGTTACTGCTCAGAGCTTTCATTCTATCATGTTTACTATTATATAGTCTCTCAATCAGTAGGGAGAAAATTAAAACTATTATATTTTAAGGGCCTTAGAAGAGCATTGAAGGTAAGTATGAGAATCATATGGAAATATTGGGATATAGTGACCTACAGGGTCAGTTCTCCTAATCCAGTTTCCCCCCTCCTCTGCTCAGCTCTTGATGGCTGCCTCCCTCTTGCAGTTCAGCCCCAGAGACAATTCAGGATGCCCTGACTATGCCGTGCCGTTTCAGGACTCTGTGCTTTTGAACATATTTTATCTCTGCTGGAAGATATCTGCCTCCTCCTCATCTGAAGGATGCTCAGAGTTGTGACTCCCCCACAGGACAGAGATGAATTCCTCTACTCTGAGTCTGTGCATTTTCCTGTCCCGGTGCCCATTAAAATTCTACCTCAGCTATGTTTGTCTAGGTATTCCTTTCCCTTTTGAACTGTGAGAGACCTGAAGGCCTATCTCTAGAGACCAGGATTGTCTGAGCTCTAGCACTGTGAGTGGCATCAGAAAGGGAGAGAAGCAATGCCTGTCCTGCGCATTCATTCCATAACTATTTAGTAAGCATGAGCTAGATTCCAAGCAATACACAGCAGGGCAATACCCAGCAATGCACAGAAAGCACCTCCATCCCTGGGCTTTGCTTTCCCTTCTATGAAGGGAGGTGGCTTGGTCAGTTCCTCGCATCAAGCTTGTGTACACAAGTGTGTATCTGGATGGACTTGAGGAGGCTTCTAGAACCTTAGGTTCCTCTCAGGAAGCCAAGCATGTCAGAACAAATCAGCCTTTCCCATGCAGCTTCTTTGTGAATTAAGCAGCATAAATCTCTGATCTATTTAAAAACAGGGAAAGGGAAGTCTGTGGAGGCTAAAATAACTTTCTCAAGGTCAGTGAGTTGTGTGGTTGGTCCCCCGGGAGAGAAGGCCTGTGTCTTTGGACCCAGGGGTGAGGGTGACTGTGCACATAACTTGACCTTGCCGCCTGTTGCCCAGCCCACCGGGGCTGTTCACCGGGGAGGTCTGCTCCAGCGCCTGGCTATTTTCCAGAGGCCGGTTGTGTGGGTATGTCACCAGGCAGGGGCCCTTCCCAGGAGCTGGTTGGAGGCCACAGAGGTTGAGCAGAAGCTGGTGTGCTGTCTGTGGTGAGGAAGGCTCTGTTCTCAGTGATTTATTTTTGCAGTTCCTGGAGCAGGGAGGAAGACTTACAGGGAGGGCTGACGTAAATACCAGGTCCTGAGTAACTTGGCAAACCCTGGAAGTAAAAGAGAGTGGGAGAGAGGGCAAGGGAAGGGGGTGTGGGTGGAATGGAGAGGAAGGGGACTTTACTACACTCAGAGTACTCCAAGTCTCCTCCTCTGTCCACACTCATGGCCCCACCCACTCTCTCAGCCCAGTTCACTTCTGTCT
This sequence comes from Uropsilus gracilis, assembly GCA_004024945.1. Classification (NCBI taxonomy): domain Eukaryota; kingdom Metazoa; phylum Chordata; class Mammalia; order Eulipotyphla; family Talpidae; genus Uropsilus; species Uropsilus gracilis. Next base: position 27,895 of record PVHY01005784.1, on the reverse strand, counting down.
TTAAACAACCCTTTGCCCTGAGGGGATAAATGCTATATTGTGAAAAAACAAGCAGGGGTGTAAAATAATGTCATGAACAAAAATGATAAAATTAATTAATTAAAATAGTTTAAAAATAATAAATAGACAACCTTCTCCACCCAACTCAGAGACTTGTTTTTTTCTGCTTTCTTTCAGAGGTTTGCAACAACTTTGGGCTGTCCTGAGTCCCTATTCCACACACCCTCTTTCTGCCTCCACCATCTCCCTCATGTGAGCACTCTACAGGACAAAGAAGAATGAGGGTAGCAGGTGGTCTCCCAAAGTTCCTTGCTCTCACAGAAGGTATGATCTCCAGACTTGGCTGGGGATGGGGTGTGGGGCTGAACCCAGCGGAAACCCAGGCTGTCCTCAGCTCTGGAAAGTGGATGTCCAGGCCCAACACCTGGATTCCATTCCATAACAGCCCCTCCCAGTCCAAAGCAAACATGGAGCTACAGGGAGGGGAAAGAAGGTGACTTGGAAGTGGCAGAGAAATGCCAGCTGCTCTCAAGTAACCTCAATCTTGAGACCCAGATTATTCAGCTATCTACTGACTTTGCCAGGGGTCTTCTCCCTCTCCCAGAATTGTCTTTCTGCTGTTCCAATCCACTGCTGGTGTGCAGGGCTCTCCTCATCGCCTGGCACCAACACACTTGCCCTCCCACCTCTCGGAGTCACTTGCTCCCCAGAAGGCCTATTCATAAGCCCAAAGATACTCGTGATAAGAAGGAGTCAAAACAGAGGGAAACAGCTTGATCTGAGAGGAAAAGGGAGGGCATTCCTGTTAACAGTGAGAAGGGTCATGTGTGGGTGGGGGTGGGGGAATCTTGAGTTTTATTTCAAAATGATAGGTCTGAAGTATGGGCAGTAATTCCCCTCACTCTCCATTCCAGGAAATCTGGCCAAAGTCCAGAAGATGGATGGCTGCTGCAGCGGGACCCTGCTTAGCAGGACAGGCCTTGCCCAGGGCCTCTCTGTCTCCAGGGGGCAGCTGAACCTCAGATTCCTGGGACCAGCCTGCCAGTTTGTGGCTACTTACAGCTTAGGAAATTCACCAGAGTGGGGCTGGGGTAAGCATAACAGATCAGTGATTAGAATCTCGTAGATGCTAAGGATACTTATTGAATGTGTGAATGATTTAGCACACAGAACCAGACAGAGAAGGTTTTGGAGACAAAGGAGGTGGAAATCAGGAATGAGCAGACACTGGGGATGGGGGGCGGGGATCATGTGACAGACTGAAAGGGGTTCTGTGCCTGGGGCAGAAATCATATACTTGCCACATCTGAATCATAATCACCAGCTTCTAACTGAAATATCTGGCATGAAGAGTTCCACATGCATGTGGGTTACACACATGGACACTCCCCTTTCAAGGGGCAGACCTCTTGAGAAGGCCACTCGGGACATCTTGATCTAAAAGTTGGAAGCCCCCTAGACCATGTGATCCAACACCCCATTGTACAGATAGAGAGACTGAAGTTAAGTGAGAGCAAATAACATTGCCAAGGTCCCTGGGAGCAGGGCCAGGGCTCACTTCCAGGTCAGGTTCTTCTGGCTCCACCTGGTCCCTCCAGGGGATTTCAAGAGGTGGCTTTTCCTGGATGAGGATTGATTGATGCCTGTGACTCATCAGCACATGAAACCAGTCAGACCTGGCCTTTCTTGGCCCTCCTTAGGAAAGCACACCCAACCCTGGAGTCTCCTCCAACCTCTTTTCTACTTCTCCAACTGCTCTCACTTACAAGCTGGAATCCCCTGCCTTTTGAAAAAGTGAAGCATTTATTTTCTATGGCATAGGACTGTAGGTGTTTGGTGGTGAGTATGGTGTGGTGATATGCACTGGGGAGGTCTTAGTCTATACCCCTGCATCAGACAGTATTGAAAACCAATGTTACCACAATTAAAATAATAATAATAATAATAATAATAATAATAATAATAATAATAAAGCATTCATTCTGTTTGAATCACCACAGGAAAGCCCCCTTTTAAAGTCCCTTATTATCACCTAAATTCCCCAAAGATTAAGAAGATGGTGTCTGTTCATCTTCCTTCCACAGTGACAGCATTCAATAGAAGGAGATAGGAAAAGATGAGACCTGGAAAACCATAAGCTTCAGGACCTTGTTGGTGGGTTTTCTTTGCCCAGGCCTGAACTCCATGATGTGGCAAAGAGAAGAAATGTCTTCATCTGGCTGTTAGACAAGCAAAAATTATTTGCTGTTAAATTCTCATTTATACTCAAATATATGCAAAAGACTGAAGTAGGCTCTTAACCCAAATTAAAATCAAGTAGAATCAAGTTGGAAGATAAGACTTGGGGAAATGGGGACTCCAGCTGGAACAAACTTCCTTGCCTTTTAATACTAACTCCATAGATGCAAGCACAGGCTTTCTTCAATAACAACTTATGACTCAATTCACTTCCAGTCTAATTCTGGGGTTAATATCTCATATCCATAAATAGTGAAGAGCAGCTGCGTGACATGCTCTGGCATGCAGATAGTGTGTGGATTTTGTATTGATAGCTCTCTTGGAGTGGGCCTGCAAAAATTGCATACTCAGTTACTTGAATGTTGCAATCAGAGGAGGAAAGGAAAACCTGAGGCCTGGCCTTCAACCATCCTTCAAAGATGTCATCTAAGATGCTCTTATAGAGTCACAGTCAAGAAAGATTTAAAAATTCCCAGGCTGAACTTGCAATAGTCCATAGTGCTTCTTGTAAGTAAAAGTGATATCATAGGTTGCTCAAAATAAAATTAAGTATCCTTCGACTTAAAATTATTTTACACACACATGTTTATGAGGTCTGATTATGGGCATCTATGATGTATCCCTTTTGCTAGGAATTGGCTTGTGAAACAAGAACAACCAAGAAATCAAGCAACAAATAGGCACTCATATCAAAATCTTTAAAATAAATGTGTGTGCATATATATGGAAAATAAAAATTATCAAATAAGGAAAATTACAAAACACTTATGGGCAGGAGGGTAAAGTACTATTAAAGGGAAATAATAAATGGAAATAAAGAAACAAATCCTGAAATCTTTCAGTGTTTGCCTATAATTGTTCCTTGGTGTTTAAGGATGTTTTGAGAATTAAAATAACATTACTAATATTAGTCACTAGGGCAATTGTAATGAAATGGTTGAAGCTGGGGCCTGGGTTTTAACTGTTAATTACAGGGGATAGTGGGCATGGAGACTAGAAGGAAAGGTGGCTTGTTTGAAGAGGAGGTCTTTTGTGTCCCCCTAAAGAGTTTGAACTTCAAGGCAGTGTGAACAATGGAGGATTGTGAAGGGGAAAGGGAGAAGTCGTGGCTCTGTTTTAGCAGAACCTATAAAAATCTGGTAGAGTAATGTTGGTGGAGGTGAACCAAAGACTGGAAGCTCAGTTCAGAAGATGAAGCAATAAATGATGTAAAATAATCTCGATCTGGACTAAAGCTCATGGCATAGATGTAGCATGATTTAGCTGGAGTTATCTAGGCTTGTACTGAGTGATGGTAGCAAATAAGGGTGGAGAAGGGAGAGGTGAAAGACAACTCTGAGTCTGTATGTCCATGAAGACAATGATCCCTAGGTCCTCCAGTGCTGCTCTGGCCAGTATGGTCACAGGGATCTGCTGGGCACTTTAAGTGTGGTCATGTACTTGTAAGTTTAACATATTTACCTCTTTGAAAGGCATAATACCAAGTAAAAGAGTGTCAAATATCCCATTAGTAATTTAGCATATGGATTATATGTTGAACTAACATTTGGTATATATTGGGTCTAATACTAAAATTAATTATACCTGTTTCTTTTCACTTTTTAAAAATGTGCTTACTAGAAAGTTTTAAATAACAGGTGTGGTAGAGATCTCTGTGAAACTGTGCTGCCCCAGTTGCTTTCGCTACATGTAGATTCAAAATCTAACTCACATTACTGTCAAGTTCCTGGGTGAACTTACTTCTGCTAGCCTTTTCTGCTTCAACGTGGTCCTGTGGTTCTGCTCTCCAAACACGGGGAGCTCTTTCCCAACTCTTGGACTTTGACTTCCCGGGCCCTTACCTGTACTTTTTTTTTGGATATCTGACTTATCTGACCCTCCCACCTTTCACAGGTCATCCAGGGTACATGTCATCTTCTTGAGAAAACTTGTTTGACCACTGTTTCCAAGGCAGTTCTATCTCCCCGCTCCAGCCATAGTTCATATATTCCTTATTTCATTTACCTCAGACACTTCATGAAAATAGAAATTACCTTTTAACTGTACTTGTGTAGTGGTTTATTATCCTTTTTCTCAGAACTATAACCAAAAATTCTAAGGAAATAGGGATCCTACCTACCTCACCTTTGTATCTCCAGTACCTAGCACTGTGTTTGGCACATAGTGAGTATATAATAAATATTTGTTGAGCAAATGCATTATGAAATACAAAATTATTAAGAAGTGGCATGTTGGAGAAGTCCTTGATTTCTAATGACTATGTAACAAATTATCTCCAACTCAACACCCCCACACTCAACGTAAAAACAATATATTATTGTTTGTTTTAAGATGACATGTGCTATATCTCTATCTTCATGAGCAGAATGCCAATATTCCTTCCTCTTCACTAGTGTGACTTCATTTCTCCAAGAGGCTTCTGCCCAGGAAGAGGGTTTGAGCGTGCAATGAAGGATTTTCCCACCAACTCTTCAATAGAAAACATCAAGAGACAATTTGTGTCCTAAAATTCTTTCCTCTATTGTAATGCTTTGCCTTGTTTGTCCACCAGCCTTGAATTGTTGCATTGTGATTCTTGCCCAAATCTAGTAAAGTCCTTTAAAGATTTTCTTCAACCAGCCGGGTATGGTGGCTCATGCCTCTAAGCGGCAGCTCAGGGAACCATGGCCAATGGCCAGGGATTACGGTTCGAGTCCTACCAGGGGCATGTAGTGAGACCTAGGTCTAAAAAAATATAGCTGGGTGTGGTGGCATGGTGGTGTGCGCCTGTAATTCAAGCTACCTGGGAAGCTGAGGCTGGGGATTGCTTGAGTCTGTGGTACCCTAGGCAACGAGAGCCTGCGGTTCCACAGGCAAAAATAACGAGACCTAGTCTCAAAAAAAAAAAAAAAAAAGATTTTCTTCAACCAACCTTCCCTTCCAGTTATCAACAAACCTGGCCATATTGTCCTGCTTGGAGACACTGACAAAGCTTTGTCGGGCAGTATTGCCTTACTGTAATAGAAAATAAACTCAGCTTTTGATTTTTATTTTGGAACTGCATTTGACCAGTTTAAAACAACAAAGATTCTACTGTCTCTCATTATTTTGTGGGCTGCCTGAACTCATTTGAGTAACTCTTCTCATGTTGTCCTCTATGCAGCAAATGTCTCAGATTTCACCAGCTGTACATCAAAGATGGCGCCCCCAAGTGTCTGGGCCTAGGTGGTGAAGACTGGAAGGCTGGGGGCAGCTGGGATGCTGGATGACAGGACTGCTTTCTCTCCACATAATCTTGAGACCTTTCTTGCTTCATGGCTGCCCACCAGTGTAACTAAGTTCTTACATGGCAGCTCAGAGTTCCCCAATGTACAGAAACAAGCTGTCAAACCTCCTTAAGGCTTAAGAAACACCGTTGGCACCTCCACTTATTTAAACCGTCATTGAGAATATTTAAGGGAGGACTGAAATTCTCCAAGTCTCAACTGGGAGAATGAAAAATTTGCCTCCAACTTTATCCACCAGAGAGCTCAAATTCAGAGACTCAGGCTTGTGATAGTTGAGGAAAAGAGTGGAGCCAGAGGCCAAACAGCATTGAAAAGAGAAGGAGCATCTCTCCATCCTGAGGCTAAAGCCCTGGGGCTGACTTGAATCCACTGCTGCATCAACAAAGCCCATGAATGTTTTCTGAGCAGTCACACTTGCCAGGCAGACCTGGGTGGGTCTTGGCAGAAAGATACAGAGAAAATCATCCAGTTGTCTGCATGTCTAGCAGTGAGAGACCCAAGAAAGATGCTCAGGATAATAATTAAATGCTGAGCTGAACTGTACAGATATAGATGTATAGGTGGCATCCAGGAAAATATTAATTTTCCCTAAGTAGTAGTCAAAGACTCAATTTAAAGAATGCAAACATTTTAGCTGTAAAGATAGCCTAGCCACTTTACAGGAAAATGGGGAAAAGAAAAAAAACGTAGCCATGTTCTTCTTCCCTAATTCAGTCAGTCTGTTTCAGCCTTACGCCATTAGTGGGTGCTACTGGGATGAAATGGTAAGGAGTGTATGGCTTTGTGGGGTGACCTCTGCTTATTCAAAATTGTAGAAAGGTCTTGCCAGTCCTTTGCAAAGGCATGAAAATGAAAGTTGGGGAAACGGGTGGAGTCAGGGCTTTTTCTTGACTCTCTTGTTTCTGATCAAACCAGATCACCCAGATTAAGTGGCAGTTAAGTTTCCAGGGCCCTTTGTGGAAAACACATCCTGATGGAGCCCTGGTGGGGCAAGTAGGTGCCCTGGCATGCAAGGTGATGCAAGGTGGTGTCTGAAAGTAGGAAAGTGAAGGATGAAGGGAGGGCAAGCAAAGACAGAGGTTGCCGCAGGGTAGAATGGGTTGCAAGCTCAATCTATTTGTCTATTTGCCTAGTTATTCAAAGAACTTTATCGACTATGTGCTGGGCATTGTATTGGATCCTAAAGGTGCACAAAGGATAGCTTAGAGACAGTGTAATAGGTGAGTTGATGAGGGAAACACAAAAGACAACACAACAACTAGTGAGTGTGCAACCAAAACATATATGAGGTGAAGGATCAAGCAAGATTTCTGAGCAAGTAGAATCTATGATGAGAATGGAAAGTTAAATAAATGTTAACTAAATGAACTGATGAACTGATGGAGACGGAAGAAAGTTTTTCCAGGAGTAGTAGCCATATTGATAAAGCTGAGAGATTTAGGGAGAAGGTGGAAATGAAGGTCAGACCTGGAAGTCAAGATCCTGGGGTTCTAGCCCTGATTTCCCCAGGCTTTGTCTTAGTGGGATCTTGGGAGGATTGCTTTCAGCACTTCCACGCCTATGTGGTTAAACACGGTGATCCCACCAGACAGTGATCTCCTTGAAGAACTTTTAAGTTTTGATAATTTCTGCATCCTTGGGGGGAGGAGGGTGGGGGAAGGGCTAGCTCAGCACTTTTTATGAAGTCGAAGCTCAGAGGACACTGTGGGAGTTACATATGGACGTAAGTCAGTCACCTCAGACCCCCTCCTTCATGCGGTAATGAAAGGTGGGGTCAGCTATCTCTGAATTCACTTCTACCTGGGATATTTAAAGTGTTTTGCCAACTATAAAGTGTTTCTCCTGCAATTGTATAATCACAAAACCAGCAGCAAAATACCATACCCTTATTTGAGGCCCTGGATCCTACAGCTGAGCAGAGGACACTTTCGACACTTTCCCATACCAATAAATGGGTCTTTGAAATCCAATAAGGATTTTGTTTCACGAATCTTTGTGGCCCAAGAGGTCACTTCCCCAATGGGGCCCTCCCTGACCATCCATTCTAAGTTAGAATCCAGTTCTATCTACACCAGTGCTTTTCTACCACAACACTTTGTCATTTAGTTTCTTCATATTATTAGCCATGTGCTGACAATACCTCCTTTATTTATTTTTCTTCCATAGTGACACACAGGCTCTGCGAGAGCGAGCGGCCTTGCTGTTTTGCTCATTGCAGACTCTGGTGCCTGCAACAGTGCCTGGCACAGTCATTGCCTAATTCCTGACGAGTCACTGACTCGTCATTCTCACAGGGAGTTTATTCTGGGGGCTAGATGGGTGCCACTGCCCCTTGTTTCAGGGATGTTCGTTTTGATCAACCACAAAACTGGGAGGTAAAACCCCAGCAGTCACAGACAGAAAGCAAAGCTCAAACAAATTCTCGCTGCAAGGGCAACAGCTGTTTCGTGGGCCAGGGGACGTTTTGCTCTCACAGATGTTGGGACCTGGTCGCACAGAACCTCACAGTCTTGGGAGCTCTTCTGGGGCATCCCTGCTTGCCACTGGTGCTTTAGGATTGCTTCTAATCCCTGTGTATAATGTCCCACTGCCCTGATTTTTCTGGGTCAAAGTGTGCACTTTCATGAGAAAAATTATTTTCCAAACTAGCAACACGAATACCATCTTCAAAATATGATCCTTGTCTCACTTTTTAAAGTTTAGAATTTATCTTGCCATTCTTCCTATATAATTTCTGATTCTGGGAAATACCTCATAATTCATTTGTGTTGAGGATCATTAATTTTTATGTTTAAAAAATCTTACCTTCAATTGCATTCGCTCTTAGGTCATTTGTGAGGCAGGAGGAAGGAAGGTACCTACAAGTCTCACATCCTGACAGACTTAGTTATGTGTGAAGGCAGCAAAGCTGGAGAGAACAGATCCCCAACTGCTCCAAATTGGTTTTAATTATGTATGTAGCAAAAGTTCATGGACCATAAAGATGGACTGTAGGCTTATTTGCCTTGCAATCCGTTGTCATAGAGATAGACTTTCCAGAGTGGGTTCAGACCTGTTCGCATCTGCAAAGAATGAGGGAAGTATGGCACTAGGGGCAGAAGATATGGGTTGCAGAAACCCACCTCGGCTCACTTTTTAGTTTGCACTTTGGTCAATTTACCTTCTCTCTTGGAAACTAGTCATTCATGATGCCTATGAATATAAAATGCCAGTCATACTTACCTACATTAACTGTTCATCAATTTTTTTGATATTTTTGCGAAAGCATCTTATGAACCTTAAAGTGAACCTAGCAAAGTGCCGGATAGAGAAATGATGACGTAACGGGAACAAATGTGTAGGATGAACAACATGGCTTGAGTGAATGCAGAGACCTCTAAAGGAAAAGTAGTGTTTGGGGAGGCCTTGAGGGGCGGGGATGAGTTCAAAGGTGGGGAAGGAAGGAACTGTCAGCCCCAGGCTGTAGGAGCAGGAGCAACGCACAGGGCAGAACACAGAAATGAGAGCCACGCTCCCCGCTAAGACCAGGAACGATCCCAGAACACCCACTCCCCACTGCCCTCACAGCGTGCCAAAGGTTCCGGGCAGCTGCAGGAGAGAGGGCAAAGGGAAGGCATGGAAAGAGAAGTAAAACTATCTCTACATGACAGTTATCTGGAAAATGGAATAACAAAACAAAAGGAGGTTGGTTATAAATTAACAAGATAGGATATACATAAAGTCAACCAGAAAGTAGCCTTTATATCCACAAATACCAGGCAGTTGGAATATAACAGTAAAGTCCATTTATAAGAGTGACAAAAAATAGGAATAAACTTAATATGTAAAAGCTAGAAAAGGAAAATTTTAAACTTTCCCAAAGAGACGAAGGAGATCTGAACTTGTGGATATGCATTGTCAGTGTTGCACAGAATGACGCTTTCAAGATGTCAGTTTGTCTATTTAACAGAACTATAAGGAAACCCCAATAAAAAGATACTAGCAGCCAAAAAAAAATAGTTTGGGTTGGGAAAACAAATAAATGGATGCTTTGAACCAGTACCTGCAGCTGAATGCACCAGGAGAGGACAAGGAAGGGGTGTGTGTGTGTGTGTGTGTGTGTGTGTGAGATGCTGAGGGAGTAGTAGTGTGCAACTGAATGCAGAAGGATGCTCTTCTGGAAGCAGATGAACTTAGCAAAGTCCTGAAAGACACATAACATAGGAGATCTCTGCATGGAGAAGAGGAAGATGGACATCTGGACCCTGTATACACATGAATAACATTTCCAGCACAGGGACACTATATATACATGGATAGACATCAGACAGGGCAAGACAGACTAGAGGCATTGAAGCAGCTTTGTGTCTATGTGGAATATGGGCCAGAAGTGGTTTTCTTGTAGAGGATAAGGCAGGAGAGTCAGACAGGTACATATGACAAGTCACACAAGTTTTTCTGGTTATAGAGGCAATGGAAGCCTTTGGAAGTTTTCTAACAAGGACATGGTTGTTTACATAGGTGCTGGAGTATGGTCGATGAATTAGAAGGGAGCAAGACTGAAGGTGAGGAATCAATCTAGAGGTGAAAGTAACAATCTTGAAATTCCTACACAAAGGGAATAACCGGGAACTTGAGATGCTTAAGATAGAGAGCCCTGACATTCCTGGTGACCAGTGAGATGCAGTAATGAGAGGTGGAGAGTGACGAAGAAAACATGTTTAACCTGGGAAAACAGGAGGAGGGTACCTCCTAAAGATGGGGACAGGGGTCATGAGTTGAGTTTGAGACATACTGACTTCATAAGGAGACTCCCATTAAGTTTTGGACCCAAGATTTGGAACTTAGGGAAAAATTCTTGATAAAACAAATACCTGATTGAATGACAAGAGATAATTACATGAACAGTCTTTCTAGGGATAATGACCTTAATGGGGTTAGTAGAAGAAATAACCCATGGTGGATGTTGAGAAGTTCTCAGGAGAAAGGAAACTCTCAGGGGTTAAGAAAGAAGGGAATTCCAAGGATGGAGTTTGCACTTGGTCAAGCCATCACAAATGGTGATAGAGGAAAGGACAGAATAATGATCATCTTATTTGATCACTGAGGTTCCCTGGTCAGAGCATGTCAGTAGAGAGCAGGGTATATAAGAGCCAGGCTGCCAGGTAGAGATGAGAGAAAAGAGAGACCATAGTGAGCTTTCAGGAGCCTTTGGTGAGAAGTGAGGAAAGAAGTCCCAGTAAGAGGGAAAGAAGTGCAAGGTTGAAAAATTTGGCTCTGAAAGATTTAGAGAAATAAACGTGTTTTACAAATATGATATACATGGAGCTATTTTAAAATGGAGCCCAAGATGCCACTGCAGACAAAGAAAAGTTACTTTACTGTTCTCTTTAAATTGGGTCTAATCCTTGGACTAAGCCAGACTGTCAACATTCCAAGAAGCCAGCAAGAATGAGACTATCTTGCTTGAAAAGACTGAAAAAAGTCAACTTTCACCTCCTTTTCTTTGTGACCCTCCTGTCAAACATTTTTTTTTTTACCTTCTGACTTTCACCTGACCATTACCTCATCTATTACCTCACCTACCCCCACATTACCTCATCTTTCTGCCCACCCCCCAAAGCCCTGACTAGTCCCTCCTGGATACAATTTGCTTTTCTGCCTGAATCTATGCTCCCCATATTGTAACTCTTTGATCCCAAATAAACATACTTTGCCTTTTAAAAAGCCCCCTGGGGGGGTTAGATTAACTGTGTTTATATGCTGAAGGGAAAAAGTAACAAAGGCAAGGGAAGTTAAAATTTTAGGAATAAAAGCAGATGTTTGTGGACCCCATGGGATGGGATCCAGAGTACAGTACCCGAGCTAGAAGGAAAAGATAACGTCAGGTGAAAGTAAGCTGGGGAAGTCAGGCAAAGACAAGGACCAGAACATTAATACATAGACAAGTTGAATGGTATTAAGCACAGATTTTTACTGGAGGAAGGAAGAGTTTTGGCTTTGGCCTGTGGGTGGGAAGGCAGAGAATGTGTCATCCCTTCCTAGCCTGGTACCACACTCCCTCGGCCCTGTTCCCATGATCACTAGTCCTTTGTAAACCTCAAGCCATGTATCTCACTCCCAGATCTCCCTCCCTTGCTCTCACCCTATTCATACCTGGGGGTGGGGGCAATGAGAAATCATCAAATCTACAGGCTCAAAAAAAAAAAAAAAAAAAAAAAAAAAAAAAAAAAAAAAAAAAAAAAAAAAAAAAAAAAAAAAAAAAAAAAAAAAAAAAAAAAAAAAAAAAAAAAAAAAAAAAGGCAGAAACAGGCAATGAAGAGGCTCATAGGAGGTTAAAGGCAGAGGGACATTTATTTAAAACAGAGCAAGTTTCTAGAGAGCACAGTGGAAAGACCAAGAAGTGACCATCAGATGAGGAAAGCAGAGAGCTGAGATCTTTACCCTTGGCTGGAGGGTGAAGGCTAGTAAGCATGAAATCTCAGATTTTTAAAATTAAGCTAAATTCAACCCAGAATCAGGTTAGAAACGCATTGAAATATTTTAAGACAATTATTTGAAATAAAACCCCTTTCTTTCTTTTTCTTTTTTTTCTATAGAGACTAGGTCTTGTCATGTTACCCAGGGTTGTCTCAAACTCATGGACGCAAGTGATTCCTAACCTCAGCCTCCCAGTGGCTTGGATTATAGGTGGGAGCCACCGGGCCCAGCAAAACTTCTATTTTTAAACCCACATATGTGCATAAATATGATTTTAGCCCTGGACTTTGATAAAGGAGCTATGTGAATATTTGAGACCAAAACCCCAACATTTTCAGTTATTCTTTCTATATGGCTGCCAGCATTAAACTATTTCTAAGTGTCTTTTCATTGGAAGGCTACTCCCTGCTTTGAACTTAAAATGAAATCTTAAAGACATTTCACTAAAGTGTTTCAGAATTCTCTAGGTGACCCAATAGTCAGCTCCCTCTCCAATCTAGGCCTCTCATATTACCTTTCCCTCTAACTTCAAAACAAGGAAACAAAACCATAAATGATTTTTTATTTCATTTTTTAAATTTATTTTATTTTATTTATTTATTTATTTATTTATTTATTTATTTGTTTGTTTGTTTGTTTGTTTGTTTGTTTATTTATTTATTTATTTATTTATTTAGACACTAGGTCTCACTATTTTTGCCCATGGAACCGCAGGCTCACTTTGCCTGTGCTACCACAGACTCAAGCAATCCCCAGCCTCAGCTTCCCAGGCAGCTAGGATTACAGGCGTGCACCACCACACCCAGCTATTTTTTTGGAACTAGGTCTTGCTACGGGCCCCAGGTGGGACTCGAACCACGATCCCTAGCCCCGGCCGCTTCATAGACTGAAGCTTACTGGCACGAGCCACCGTGGCCGGCCTTGATTTCAGTTTTTTAAGAGAAATTTGCCCTCTTCAAAAATGATGAACTTCATACTTCATACTTTATATATAAAGTATATATATATATACATTATATATATATAAGGTGTATACATATATATATACCATATATATGTTTTAGGGGAAATATATATTTGATCCTGCAGAATTCTATTTGTGTGAAAGCAATCCTATGGTGTTTAATTATGCAAAAGAGAACTTTTTCTTTACATTTGGTTTACTGGATATGATTTAGGGGTACAAGTTCACACCTCTTCAGATGTATGTTACCCATGTCTTGAAATTCCTCTCCCCTCTGCTCACATCCTTTCCCTTCCCCTCTGGTAGCCTCAGTTCTACAGAATCTAAGGGCTTGTTTGGATAGCTTTGTTTGTTTCTTTATATTCTACATATGAGTGAAATATGTTGTAATTCCCCTTCTCTTTCTGACATGTTTTGCTTAGCATAAACCCCTGCACTTGCATCCATGTTATCATAAATTACAAGAGTTAATCTATCTTTTTTTAAGCACATGAATAGTATTCTATTGAATATATACCACATTTCTAATCTACTCCTCTGTTGTTAAACATTTATATTATTTTCATAACTTGACTATTACAAATAGTGCAGCAATGAACAGTCATGCATATATTCCTTCTAATATATATTTCTATGTTCTTTAGATAGATGTCTAGCAGAAGGATGATTGAAACATTTGATAGATTTATTTAACATTTTGAAAAATATTACTGTGTTCTTGAGGGACTGGATCAGTCTCCATTCCTACCAACAATGTATGAGGGTTCCTTTTCCTCCACATCCTTACCAACATTTGTTGTTTCTGCTCTTTTTGATATGGAACATTCATGAGGTGTGAGGTGATATCTCATTGTGGTTTTGATTTGCACTTCCCTGAAAAAAAAATGATGATGAGCTTTTTTTCACGTGCCTGTTGACCATCTGTATATTGTTTTTATATTAGTGCCTATTTAGCACTCTTGCCCATTTTTGATTGGGTTATTTGTTTACTTGCTGGTAAATTGTATGAGTTCTTCATGGACCTTAGACATTAGTTCTTTGTAGGATTATGATGTGCAAATATTTTCTCCTATTCAGTAGGATATCTTTTCGTTTTAATGACAATTGCTTTCAGTATTTAGTAGACTTTAGTTTAATGTAGTCCTGTGGGTTCATTTTACTTTTGTTTCCCTTACCATTGTAGTTTGCACCTCCCAAGTACATCATTAAACTAATGTCACAGTGTTTTGCCTGTGTTTTCTTCTGTGCATTTTATGGCTTCAGGTCTTACCTACATTGTTTAGTTCAATTTGAATTAATTTTTATTAATGAGGGAGATAGCGACCCTGTTTTATTCTTTGGCATGTGGCAATTCTAGTCTGAAATCTGGGAACTTTGTACCTCCATTCTTTTTTTCCCCTCAAGATTGCTTTGGCTATTAAATCTCTTGTAGTTCCATACAAATTTTAGCATTGTTCATTTTGTTTCCTTGAAGAATACCATTGGAATTTTGACAGAGTTGCTTGAAATCTGTGTATATTTTGAGTAAAATGGCTATTTAAATAATATTAATTCTTTCATTATATGAGCATAGCATATCAGGGAAGAATAACTTTGTAGGCTCAAGAGAATTTGCTCTTCACAAATATGGATGTGTAGAAAGCCTTCTTTCAAGTTTCGTAGCCTGCCTGGCATGGTGGCATGTGCCTGTAATCCTAGCTACTTGGGAAGCTGAAGCTGAAGCTAGGAATTACTTGAGTCCACGGGCTTGAGGATACCCCAGGCGAGAACTAGTATCTAAAAACTAGCCTGGTGCAGTGGTGTGCACCTATAATCCCAGTCACTTGAGAGGCTGAGGCTGGGGATCACTTGAATCCGTGGGTTTGAGACTACCCTGCGCACCATAGTGAGATTTAGTTTCTTAAAAAAAAAAAAAAAAAAAAAAAAGTTTTGTAGCTCATCCCAGATCCCAGATATGTATTGTGTAGTCACCAAAATGTAGAAGTGCCTTCAGCACATTTACACTGACTTGAACTCTTAAATGACATATGTGGCAATTGCTTTTGAAAGGGATTTGACATTTCATTTGCCCTCTCCTGGCCCTATTAGGTAATAATGTTCCTGCTTTACATTTTGAAGTCTTAGGGACAAAGGGCTTGGGGAAAAGCTGATAAAAAGAAAATATGCAGTAGAAGACATGAAGTTTTGAACGGTTATATTTGTTACACATAATAGCTTTTCTCTAGGTTAGAGACTTTGTAAATAGGATTTATAAATTTCATGTTTCACCTCAAATGACTAGCAAAATTTGTTTCACATGAACAGATCACACATGTGAAAAACCGAAGTCACAAGTTACAAGTAGGGTGACTTACAATTGTTATGATCAAATGATACCTGTAACTCTAAGAGAAAGAATGCATTGATCCCGCTTGATCAAAGACAGATTAGAATGGGAAACATTTGGACATAGGAAGAATAGCTACAGTAAAGTCTTCTTATCAATTTATATTCAATTACTTATGCTTTGGGTTGTATTCACGGGTCTTCTTATTCTTTTTCTAAAGAAAGCTTTAGAGTATAAGTAATATTGCAAGAATCACGCTAAACCTGCTTTATACATTCTTTAAATGGCTTTAATGCATTATTTTTACAAAAGTGAGTCTTTTGTAACCTATGAATTCAGACTCACTATAACTATCTACAAATTTACTGCTTTCCCTATTGGATATTTCAAATTCAGACTTTTCACTAATTCAAACTGACGTTCTTGTTTATTTAGACTAATTCAGTTGGTTTACTTAATTTAGTACATGTTTTAGAAGAAAACCTCTAGGCAGAGGGGAAATACATTTCCTAAAAGAAATGTCCTGATAACCAACAGCCTACATTCTCCTAGAAAAGAAGGCAAATGAAAATCATGGGAAGAAATGTTCTAACATGAAAAAGAAAAGAGGGTTTTTTTTTTAAAACTCTTGCTATTTAGTGTGCTAACAAGATAAGAGGGCTCAAATATGAAAATACTTGGTTGTAAAGTTACCGAAGACCTTGGTTGAAAGTTTTGAAATATGCCCAGTGTAAGTTCTAACAGCCACAGAGAGTGTGTCAAGCTGTTTAAGATTCTTAAAAGCACAGTGAGGAAGAAGAATTACAGGCCATAAAGTGGAAAAGAATTTCAGAAAATTAACTTTTCACTATGTCAACATGAAAACTGAAACCCAGATATTTATAGGGACTTCCTCAGTACCTGGTCCAGTTCTTCCAGCCTATCAAGGTGACCATGGGCATTCAAAAGATAGTGGTATCGTAAAACAATTCATCTTGAAACTAACCATTTGACAACAGCCTTTCTTAAGGGGAATCTGACTGATTATTTACTGTGTCAGCAATTTCTATAAGAATTCACAAAGATTTGGAAGAGCAAAAAGTTACCTGTTATAGTGTGCGATCATTTGCATCACCAGTGTGCATGACTCCACTTTTATGGCACTAAGGTGCAAGGTAATTCTTTTTTTTTTTTTTTTTAACACTGGTCTTTCTAGCCTTCTGGACTGTGAGCTTTATAGCTACCGAGTAGAATAGCTTTTTTCCCCCACAGTGGCTGGCTCAATAATTATTGAAAGGATACGTGAAATTCAGAAACCAGGGAAGAAACAGTGGTTCTGTAACAGAATGATCCCCAGAGAAAGGGGAGCAGAACCTATTTAGAGCAGGCAGGCAGATCTGGGGGTACTGAGGTGCCCCATAACTTGTGGGATAACAGTGCAGATCCTGACATCGTTGGGCAAATTCCAGGGTTGGCACCCTGGCCTGGTGAACACCCCTCACTGTGGTTGTTTAGGAATCATAAGAGTTGACACTAATCGAGGGTTTGTATGCCAGGCACCATTTTTAATGCTTTGTTTGCATTTACTCATTTCACCCTCCCAACCATATGAAATACTATCCAGTGAGCCCTAAGTTGCAAATGAGGCACAGAATTACAAAACCAAGGCACAGAAAGGTTAAGTAATTTCCTTTGGTCTTTCAACCTAAGCTATCTGAGGCCAGCCCATGTGCTTTTAAAGCCTGGGCTACACTGCAATAAACCAAGGACTGTAGCCAGCAACTTGGCCTCTTCTGTTGACCTCTAAACCAACTTATACATTCGACGAGATGGGGCGCGTTCCGGGTGGTATGGCCGTAGACCCAACTTATATATTCGAAAACTTAAATACAACGCGTGAACTTCCTGGAAGTCGAGTTCTAAATTGGAGCTCGAGGTTTACTTCTTTTAAATGGATATACTGTTACCTATCTCTGTGCTTCTCTCCACCCTCCTGTTCCTATCTTCTGCTGAACCCATCTTTCGCCTCTTCCTGCTGAACCCATCTTTCGCCTCTGGGTTTCAAGTGCCATGGCTCAGAAGAACTTACCTGGTTTCCTCCCCAATCAGAATTAATCTCTCTGTTCTTAGGTGCCCTTTGTTTAAACTTCATTTCTGGCACATCCTGCCTGGGATGAGTCACTAGAATATTTGTCTATCACCCAAGCTAAACTGAGAGCTCTGTGAGGGCAGGTGCTGTGTAGGAATTAGTGTTATTTTTCCTTTTATCACCTGAAGTGGTCTTCCTGGGCACTAAGTAGGGCCTCAGGGTTTTGAGAAATGAGATTCACCTTTTTTAAGGAGTCCAGAGTTGCCGTCTGGTGCCCAGCCCTTTTGGGGACGGCTCTGTGGGCCGAGAAGCCCTTGCCCCGTCCTGCTCGCCCCTGCACTGGCTTGGCCTGCCGCTTGGCAGCGCTCAGCAGGTCGTCAAGGCCTCCGGTGCCCTGACACTGGCCTCGGCCCAGTTTCCCCAGCTTCTAAATGCGGCCTGGAGCTACCAGGGGAACTGGAAAAACACTGGCAGGCGGCCCCACCCCCAGGCCCTGGCGGGGCCGGCGGCCGCATTTCTGCGGCTAGGGCCTGCTGCTTGGGAGGCGCTGGGGCCTGGGGCGGGGGAAGCGGGGGAGGCGGCCGGGCGCGGGCGGCTGCCTGCTTGTCAGCGGGAGCGGGCGCGGGCTCGTGTGTCAGCGGCTCCCTCCTCCCCCCTCCCCCGCCGCCGCCGCCCGCCCGCGCGCCCGCCCGCCCGCCGGGCCTCCCGGCCTCCTGCCGCCGCCGCAGCCGCCCGCTCCCCCCGCGGCCTGGCAGGCTGCCGGCTGCACAGGCGGGGGTTCGCGCCGTTCTCACGACCTCTCAGGTTGCCTGAGCTCATCTGGGAGCTATTCATTTCCTGCCAGAAAGCAGCCCGGCCTGCTAAGCAAACCACCTTGGCCGCAGGGCCGCCGGGGCTGGGGCGGCGTGGCCGCCCCGGCTTGCTCCCGCCCGGGCCACTGGCCTCGGCAGCCTCCCTGGAACCCCCGGGCCGCCCAGGCGGGCGCGCGGCGGGGGCAGCTCGACCGTCCATCTGGTTGTACTTAGGAACTGGGGAGGAAGCTAGCAGCGGGTTGTTACCGGCCAAGGGGTGTGGGAAAAGTTAATTGACTTTAATGACAGGTTTCTCGGCGCGGTGGTGACGATGAGGGGGTCCCGCTCAACCCCGGGTCCCCACTCTGGACCACGTGGGGTGGAATGGAGCGAGAGGAGGGAACGCGCCTGGGAGTCGCGCTTATAATCCCTCAGAGAGGAGGTTCCTGTCTCTACTGAGGAGAGTCCCCCGCACCCCCGCCCATCCAGTTCAGCGCCTTTCCCGCTCCGGATGTTGCCGGGGACGGCGGGGGGCCGGGGCCCGGGAGGGTCTCCATTGAGACGCTAATGCGCGCAGCGGCGGCGGCCGGGGGCCAGCATCCGGACGTGTAGCCCGGAGCCCGCTCTGCCTTATCTCCAGAAGTCCTAGGCAGTGCCTGGGGCGGGGTGTGGGGCTGCTGGGTGTGCCCGCGGCCTTATAATTAGACCAGGCTCGAGGAACTGGGGGGATGGGGCGGGGGGAGGGGGCTAAAACTGGAACTCTTTGAAGCTTCAGCTCTTTCCCACCTAATTACGCCAGGAACAACCTGGGTGCGGGAGGGCATAGGGTCTTAGAAATAACTCTCATTTTACAGACTTGGAAATATCCCAGAAAACAGAAATGACTCATCCAAAGTGACACAGTGAATTTAGTGGCGCAGCTGGGACAAGAACCTGAAAATCCCCATTGGGTCCTACCTACCCTGCTTCCCCCCACCCCCCCCCAAAAAAAAAATCAAAAAAATTTTTTTGTTCGGAAACAAAAGCCTCGTCCAAAAGTCTAAACCCAAATTTCAGGCGAAAAGAGGCTACAAACTATAAATTATTTTCAGTCAAATGTTTACTTCTTCCCCTGCAACTTGTCACCCCCAACCCAAAGCTATCCGTATTTTGGTGATAATGATAAAAAGTCTCCTTTTTCAATTATTTCCCTTCAGTGCCAGAAAAGACAAGATTTCGATTGCATCGGCTCGTGTGGATTTTAAACTACGAAACTCTGATGTCTCGATAGTATTTTCTAGTAGTTAGGGACGTCTGGAGCCAAAGGACAGGTTTACAAAATGAAGCAGTTGAGCTTGCGGTGGGTGTCCTAATAGAGCAATTGTTATTATGGTTGTGTTTAAAAGGGAGGGAAAATGTGGGAAAGTGGTATGACTAAAAAGGGGGGTGGTGATGGTGGTAGTGTGTGTGAGTGAATTCCTGGGGGAGGGGAGGGTATGTTGGACACCTTTCACTACACAAAATGAGGCAAGTAGGAGCCGAATTTTTTTAAAAAAAGTATTTAAACCTCTCCCTCTGGGCGAGAAGCTGGGTCCGAAGGTATTTGAGTAGAAAACAGACTGCTGTCTGCTAGATCATTTCTGTGATAGAGCTGCTCTCTATACTGGCCTGTGGGAAAGGCCAGAGCTAGGCGGGGGAGAGGTAAAGCTTTTGAAACAAGACAGAAAATCGTTGGCTTTATCTTTGTTAGGAAGGCTTCAAAGATTGATCTCTCCCGCCTCATCCTTCTCCCTCAAGCCGCTCTAAAAGAAGGGGGTGGGAGGAGGCCGGCGGGAGGGGCCGGGGTAGGGTGGAGGACTGGCCGGCTGTGGGGGAGGAGGGCACGCCCGCCAGACCCACAGCGCGGCTGATGTGTCTGGTCTCGCAGGGCTCGTGGTTTTCATTTCCCCAACACCTGGATGCAGTCAAACACCTGGCCAAATCTGACAAAATCTGACAAGCCTTTGTGATGGGATTTGGAAGAAATTCCCTGCAGATCCTGGCACAGTTTAAAGCTGTCCGCTTTGAGTTAGGACTTGTTAAGGAGGGTTATGTGAGCTGAAACCCGAGACAACCCTTTTGCTTCTATCTGGAGCCCACATCTTGCCTGGAAATGGGGCATGACCAAGCGAAGGGGTCGCTTGCTGTTTGTATTAAAAGGGGGAAGATGGCCTGTGTGCCTGCCAGAGCGGCCTCCACATGCTTTCTCTATTAAAGCCAAGCACAGAAACTTATCAAAAACATATGTCTGTTGTTAATCATCTGGGCTAGGGCTCCACTTGGGAGTCTAACTAGCTGTCCCTTGGCAGAAGGAATCTGTTGACCTTCTCAGCTTGCTTGAAGAGGGTGCAGAGAGGCATTTCAAACTTTTGGATGTTGGCAGTAGACAACGTCTAGCTACACCTCAGGAGATCTAACTAAAAGAAGACTCCCCAAAACTTGAAGAACTGCTGTGTTGTCTAACCTCTGGAAGTTGGTGAGCTACCCCATGGGTTAGTGCTGCAAGACCCTCCCTATATATGCACTGAGTTGTATAGTACTTTAGTACTAGCTCTCCTAATTTCAATAATCAGTACCATTCAACCTTCTTCAGATGGAGTACTAAGAGAAATAGGACTGAATGACTTACCCAACTGCAACTTACTTTTGAAATCCTTTGAGATTAACCATAAATAGACTAGGGAGCCCCTATCCAATGGGTTCTTGCAAGTTCAATGGAATTTGGTTCTATGAGGGTTAGTAAAAACTTTAATGAATTTTTAAAAAGTTTTTATTTTCAGAACAAGAGCCAGTTCCTGAATTCTCAGGTTATTGTAATTCAAAATCTGCTTGCTTTTTTTTGCATATTCTGAAAGAATGAATAAATTCTAAGACATAAAAACCTTCATTTTTTTCTTTTATTATATCTTCTCAAATAAACTTCCCCAAAGGAAGATATTTTAAGAGCATTTTCAAACATCTTTGGCATCACATAAAAAAGAAATCTCGTGTAAAAAACGAAATGTCATCTGAACTTTTATAATACAAAGGCGCAATCCAATATGAACATATAAAATATATACAAATATAGTGCATGATCAGTCACTTAATCCAGCTCTCTACAAAAAAGTAACTTTTTAGAAAAAAAAAAACAAAACAGTAACCACTGAATCAGGAAAGTTCTCTTCTCTCCCAGCGTCCAAAGTTTGTTTAGTGTCCCAAAGTAAGGTTTGGGGAGTTTAAAAAGGACGGGTGGCCTGAACCCCTCAGTTCCGCCACGGCCTCCACATGGAGTCCGCAGTGAGCGAGGGTCCGCTGGAAGGCGACATTGGGTTGGGGCCCACGGAGGTCCCGCCGTTGCTGGTGTAGACTGGGATGACCGGGCCGCTGTGAGCGAAGGCCCCGTTGGGGATGAGAAAGGCAAATTGGCCATCGGGAGCCGGCACGACCTGGAAGCCACCAAACACCTTCGCTGCCTCTCCAGCCGGGCTGCCCAGCTTGCAGGGCGCGCCGCCGGGAGGGGGCGCCGCGCCCCCGGGGATGGGTACTAGAGGCGGAGGCGGTGCGAATGGCGCGTGCTGTGGGCCGCCTGGTCCTGGCGGGGGCGGCGGCGGCGCCTGCAAGGCGGGGTGCGGCTGCCCGGGGTAGGTCATGGCGTTGATCTGGGTCATGCAGTTGGCCAGGTGGCCGAGCAGCCGGGTGCGCACCTCGGTGTTAACGCCCTCGCACGTGGACAGGAAGCGGGTCACCTCGTTCATGCACTCGCTGAAGCCGGCGCGGTACTTTCCCAGCACACTCGGGTCTGTGCTTAGCGCGGCTGCGGGCCAGAAGGGGACAGACGGTCACAGAACAACCCAGGACGCGAGGCCATCACCTCCCGGCCTGGGAGGTCCCTGCAAAGCGCCTCCCAGACCGCCCGCCGGTGGAAATGCCTCTGGCGAACAGGGGTGGGTTCAGAAAATCCCTCCAGCCACTCCACACCAGTTCAGCCACCACAGCCTACATACACCCTCCCTCCCCATTCAGTCTTCTTAAACCGACCTCAGCCCTAGATCTGCTCCCAACCCCTGCCAGCTCTGAGCGCGACATGACCTTGGATAATGCCCTTCCACTCCCACCCCACCTCCCAGCCAACCCAGCCTCCTATCTCCTTGTGTAACCGGGAAGGGGAAGCGTGCTAAACCAGATGACCCACACGCTCCACGCAACTCAAAGCCGCCACGGTTCTGTCCTTTCGCCCCTAACCGCTTCCCCACTGTTAAGCTGCCTGCCGCTCTAGCCGCTACAAAGTCTCTCCCTCCCTTTCCCGAACAGTAACAACTAGGAGTTGTGGCTATAAATAAGCCCCAGACCGTGGGAACACAAGAATGAGCCAAGGCAGTAAAATGTAGCTGAATGCCTCTCACAACCACGGGCGGAAGTCTGGAAGAAATCACCGCGGGGCTAGAGGGACGCCCGCAGAAGGGGACGCGGCGAGCTGCACTCACCCGTCATCTGAGCCCGCTGCAGGTTCCGGAGGTGCTTCACTGTCATTTCCAGAATGTCTGCCTTCTCCAGCTTGGAATGCCGCGAGCTCTGCACAGAAAAGAAGGAAAGCAAGATAAGTGATACGCCCGCCAGAGGCCTTGGAGGACGGGGGGTCGCTCCCCCTGACCGCGGTGCCCAACATCCCCTGACCCCGGCCCCACACTGCTGCCTCAGAGAACTCAGTGCTGGCGGGAAGATCCCGCTGTGGTGAGACTGTTTCATTCTTAGTAACTGAGAAATGAGTACTTCATTTTTTGAATAAATACATTTTAAAAAGCAGCATTACCCACTTACATCTTTCTTAAGAGCATCCAAAATCAGTGTTTTCAGCTGGCTCAGACTTTCATTTATTCTTGCTCTTCGTCTTTTTTCCATGATAGGCTTCGAGGACTGTAAAGGGGAAAAAAGTATTAAGTTCCCTTGGGATCTGCCATTTACCCTGGGACTTGAGAAAGGCGCCTCCCCCCAACCCCCCCCCCAACCCCGACTTAAATTCTTGGGGCTGCAGAGATACAGGTATTACCCTTACCTTTCTGTGCTCAGATGCTGTCTTTGGTTTATCCGGTGTCGTGTTGACACTGGCTGGGGTAGCAGCCACCGGGGACGAGGAATTTTTCTCCATTATATCAGCTGGCATTTTCAGTTGCTTTTTTTTTTTAATCCCTAGAGAATTTTATTTTTGGAGTTCTTGGCATAAAATAATTTTTTTTTCGCTTATGTCTCCTTCACTTGAGACTTTCACAAAACTACTGAGCAAGTGCTGAGAGTTTATTATAGTATATCTTTTGGCTACTTGGTAATCGGTAGCGCTATTCCAGGACCAAGGAGAGAGGTAGACGGGGGATTCCGCTGTTATCAGCACCAGCTCCGGATCCTGTGTGATCCCCAGGCCCTGGCGGCCTCTATATATATCTGGGACTGCACGCGAACGGCTCGTGTGAAACTTCCCAAACTTTCTTTCCCACAGTAACTTTCAGCCAATGGGAGGAGGAGACACGCGGCTCCGCTCGTGGACCGCGCCCCCCCATTGGCCGCCAGGCGTAAGGCCTGGCGGCCAATGGCGCGCGCCTGAGCCCGGGGCACCAGAGGCTACAACGTCAATCAAAAGGATTTTAACCCTTTGCTACTCTCCTCGCTGGGTTTGCTTTAAAGAGATTTTCCCGCATTGATTTAGCTCTAGGTTACTTTATTTCTTTTGGGACTAGGGTCTTTACGCTCTATTTCTCTTTATGTTTGTAATAGAGCTGCTTCGACACCAAGAAGTTCATTTGTAACATATTCTTAAAAGTATATATATATATATATATATCCCTAGTAGTGGCTAACAGAAAAGGGAACGCTTACAAGGGTGTGAGATCTTGAAATCTGATTTCCCCTCTATACATTGTGTGTGTGTGTGGGGGGGGTTGGTTCTACAGAAAAAGGACCAAAAAAAAAAAAAGCCAGTTTTGTATGCAGAAAAAAAATCAAAATGCTTCCCATTATCTTCTTCTTGTAGGATTTTTAGAGCAAGAAGGATTTGATCCATGTCCCCACCCCACCCCCATACCTCTTCTAGAGTTAGGGCCTTGGACCCCGCATTTCCCCAGGAAACAATCAGAATAATTTCCAACTGGGCAGAAAGGAAATGGAATTTCAAATGAAAGATGAACAAGGGGGAGGGAGGTTGATGGCACTGTTTCAGGGGCGCGCGCAAGGGCTCGCTACCCTTTTCCTTTCAACGCTCCAGCTCTCGGTTTTGCAGCACACTGAGGTGGCGGGCCAGTAGGCAATCCCTCCACTTCTCACGCCGCGGGCGGCTGGAGCAGCCTCGGCGCTCGAAGCGCGCGGGCCCTTTAAGAGCGACACCAGCCGAGCTGCAGTTTGACATCAGCCGGCCGGCGAGGGCGCGCCTGGAGCCCGAGCACGTGCCAGGATGTTTTATTGCCGCCGCGGCTGCGGCCGGGCCCGGAGGATGTGTGTGTGCGTGCGTGTGTGAGTGTGTGTGCGCGCGCCCCGGGGGCAGGGAGGCGGGGGATGGCGGCGGGCGGCGGAGCGCGGGGGCTGGTTCCTGGTCCCCGGGAGAAGCCAAGAAGGTAAATAGCAGCTGCTGTGCTCGAGCCTGGGAAAACCCCGCCCCCTGCGCCTTGTCGGGGCTCATTGGCGCGCGCTGCGTGTGGGGTGTGTGTGTGTGTCCCGCGCCCCCTCCTCCAGCCCCCGCCGGGCCTGGAATCCGAGGGGGTGGCGGGCTGAGAGCCGAGCCCAGGCGCTTACAACCTCCTCCTCCCCAGTCCCCCCCTCCCGGCCAAGGTCAGCTCTTCCGGGCGGGAGCGCCTGCCCCGGGGTGGAGAGTGGGGAATTATTCCAGCTCACCCCCTCCACCCCTGGTTTGGGGCTTGGGGTTTTCACTGGCCGTAAGCCTCACTAGCAACAGCCCGGGGGAGGGGTGGGGACCTTCTTGTTTGCTGCTCGCCCAGGCCCTCCCTCCCTCCCCCCTCGGGGCCCCCGGCGCCCGCCGCGGTCACGAGATGCCTGACCGCACTTAGGAAGCGGCCGGGTCAGCCTCCTGCCTCCGCTTGGCGGCTGCGGTTAAAGTGGCTTCGCGCCGCCCGCCCCTTCCGCGGGTCCAGGGCGGCCAGGCAGCTCCCCCTCGCTGCGCCCGGGAGGCCGCCGGCGGGCGGCCGGGAGGAGGCGGGCGGCGCGGGCGGCTGCGTGCTGCCGGCTGGCCGGGCCGCGCGCCGGGAGGAGCCGCCGCCGCCGCTGCCGGGTGCCACGTGGCGGGCGCCGGGCCGGGAGCGCCAGGGCTCTGGCGGCGGCCTCCCTGGGGGATTTGCCGCCGCGCTGGGCGGGCGACGCGCACTGCCCAGGCCTGCCGGCCTCCACCGCCACCTCCTTCCCTCCTACCCTCCAGCCCTCCAGCCCGGATCCCCAGCCCCCCGCTCCCCCACCCCTTCCGCTCTTCCAGCCGCCGGCTCTGGCGGCTGGAGCAGCCCAGGAACTGAGCGTCTTGTTTGATGTCGTCCCCCACCCCCCTCGCCCTCACAGCCCTCCCTCAGTCTCGGAGAAGGTCGAAGGAGGCCTGGCACACTTTCTCAGACACTTCATTCCATCCTTCCTCCTAACTCCCCACTGAGATAATGCTGTAAATGATTTCACCAGATCTCGTCCAGGGTGAAATGCGGTGGTTCCTGACTCTGGGTGACTGGACGAGCCCCTTTGCTTTCGTTATGACACGTACTAAGCTCGCTGCCAGACATGGTGTTAAACCCTGGGATTACCGCGATGAGAGATACAGTGGCAGCCTGCAAGGAGTTTACAGTCATCTCCGGAGGCAGACAGACCCTGATTTTTTGATTGATGGCGGGTCATTTCTCTATTGTCCCTTTCTCGTAGGTAGGGCTGAGGTGATGGCCTGGAAGAGATCAGGGGAAGGGAAAAGAAAACTCGAACACCTGTGTGTGCCACGGTATTGCTGGTCTGGGGCATACAGAGGTGTGCAAAAAAGTTACTGTGCTAGGAATCCTACAGCGAAAGATAACTGTATGCACCAGTGCCACTTTCATCTATTTCCAGCACATTCCTCTAGTAGATGCTAGGTTCAAAAGAGATAGTTAAATGTCTAGATAGAAATAAAATGCAGTGTAGGGCTAGGGTAATTAAATTACTCATAAATTTTGGGGTATCCTGGAAAACTTCCTGGAGGAAGTGACCTGTGGTTTGTATCTTAAAAAGTAAGACTGGGCCATTGGAAATGGGCCTAGGAAGGATGGGCATACCCATGGCAATTGAAGACTTAGATTTTGGAACATGGGGGTCCTTATTCAGAGAATGTTTCCCTAGTGCCCAGAGTTTATGACAGAGAAAAACATAAGGGACTGAAGGAGATTTGTGGCTGTTCTTTAAATATTCTTGCTGGGGAGGGTGTGGTGGTGCAGCATGTCTTTAATCCCAGCCTAAGAAGGGAGGCTGAGACTAGGAATCTCTTGAGTTTGCAGGTTCGATACCTGCCTGGGGCAACATAGCGAGACCTAGTCTCAAAAAATAGCTGGGTGTGGTGGCGTGTGCCTGTAATCCCAGTTTTCTGGGAGGCTGAGACTGGGGATTACTTGAGTCCGTGATACCCTGGCCAACATAGCAAGACCTAGTCTCAAAAAACAAAAAAACTTTGCTAAGAGACAATGGAGAACTATGAAATGCTCTGGAGCAGAGACAGGACATCAGAATTGTCCTTTAGAAAGATGTTATCTGCAAAAGCATGAGAGCTGGTTGCAGGGTTTGAAGGCAGAGGTCCCAGTGGGTGGAAGGTTCAAGTCAGTAAAGGAGGTACCTAAGTGACAGGTGTAGAGGGACACTCACCCAGAAGCACCTGCCCACAGCCAGCTCACCTGGGCGTTGACTACTCAAATCTTGTGACCCAGGTTCAGTAGAAACCTGCCTATCTTTTAATGCACAACCTGAAGACTAAGAAATTGCTATGACTCTGACCCTATTTACCTGCCAAGTCTCATTTCCACCTTCTAGGACAGCCCTGAAGTCTGCAGCCAAACCTTTACCTCATGGCAGGCTTAGTTTACTCTTGCCCCTCAGGCACTCTGGGATTTTTTTGTGTTTTCTTAACACTCTGTGGAGTGGGTTGTGCCCTATCATGTTCTGAAGAACTGATGAACAATGCCTCCTTTGTCGACCTGCAACCTGGGCCAAGGGAGTAGGATTTTTCTTTCTTATTTTTAACAGATGGAAAAGTGGTGATGACAGAAAATTGTCTGTTGCTTTTGAAAAAAGTGGAGTTTTCCTGTGTATTTGAAATCTACCTGGTGAGAAGGGATGAACCTACAAAATTATCTTCTTAGTGCCATGCAAACTTTGCACATTTCTTAAAATGCATCTGCTCAGCATCTTTAAAAAAAAAAAAAGTACATTAAATATATATATATATATATGAAAACAAAAAACCAACAAACCTTGCATAGCTATATTGACCCATATTTTTCAAGGATCTTAACCCTTCCCAAGGGTAATTAACCCTTTCCAAGTACTCCCCAAGTCTAGGAGACTCAGTGACTTTCCCTACTCAGTTCTGCTGTGCATTGACTGTGTCTGCTGCTGAGCCCTAAGGAACTACTTGCCACCCCCTGGCCCTTCTAGATTAAGTCTCTTTTGTTTCCAACTATCTCCTCCTCAGGATTTGACTTTCTGAAGGTGCATGAAGAATGTTGTTTAAGTTGAAGTACACAACTCCAGATGGGGGGGGCGGGGGACAGAGGGGGAATGATCAGGGAG
>PVHY01005783.1:0-80003 GCA_004024945.1 Uropsilus gracilis | reverse complement strand
AGAAGACCCAGAAAGACTAGCCCTGCCTACTTCAGTGTTCTCCAGAATGATGATTGTGCAGCTAGCTATAAATCTGCATAACAGGGTTTTAAAAGCCCACTTGTCTCTTCCTTTATTAAAAGGACATCTAAAGATATCTTGGTGGATGGTTCAGCTGAAGCCAGCACACTACCTGTGGCATTTGTCTGATCTGTCAGCCCAGTGATCCTGCCAAGCTAGGAAAGGGCACTGGCCTGGCAGTCCCTAGTATTTCCTGAATGCTCATAAAACTTCCATTTAATGATCTTTCTAGAAGGTCAAAAGGAGGATGGTTTTAGGTATCATCTACTAGTCTTTTCTGGAATTCACCCTTTTATTTTGAAAATTAGTTTTTTTCCCCCAACTCTCCAGTTTTACTCAGATTATAGAAAGTCACAAATAAGATTTATAATTTATAAGCCAGGGATCTCTCTTTTGAGGGTTCACATTTTATTTCCTTAAACCAGGGGGTAAGAAATATTTTCTGAAAGGAGCCCAGTAGTAAATGTTATACTGTGCAGACCGTGTAGACAGCTACTCAGCAATATGGTTGTGATGAAAAGGCAACCACAGGCAAATGTAAAGGAATGGGTGACTGAGTTCCAGTAAAATTTGATTTACAAAACCAAGGGCTTGACCCCTGGCTGTTAGTTTGCCAAACCTCATTTTGGAGTATGGTATTGTTTTTCTATATGATATAGTTATAGCTTTGTTTATTATCTCTCTCCCTCTAGATTGAAACTTGTTAAGTACAAGGACTAATTGGAATCCATTTCTGCAGCTAGGATAAGCGTAGTGCTGGCACACAGCAGGCACTTAATAAGCATTTATTGAATGAATGAATGGAGGTAGACATGCAATCAACACTGGAGTTCAGCTCATGTTTTCTGTGTTAACAAGACACTGCTGTTCTGTCTGTCAAATGTTTTATCTTCTCACTCTGAATAAATATTTCTTTAGAATTAACTCCTCAGTCATCTTTGGCCTTTCCCCCTCATCCTCACTCTTAACCTAGATCCTTCCAAATTTATCTGTCCATCCAATTTTGAGCCACTCAGTTGATAATTATCCACGTTGGGCAGTTGTTGCACCAGATGAGAATTTGCAATCTCTTCTTCTCAATTAAAACCAGGTCGTGAAGTTATGTGTGTGTCACTATGAGAGAGGAGCTCATCTTAGGGACCTGATGGCATGCACGTTATAGAGAAGAACATTTGGCCACATTAAATTATCACTAATGTGTTTGGGGAAAGAAAAAAAAAAAGCCACCACCTAGCAACAGTGCCCCAACATTTCAAGATATTTCCAGACATAGTAATTTCTTTTCTACCAGATCAGCTTGTTTTGCTTAACCATGCCAAGCCTATAGGTGTCATCCTTATTTTTATAGGCAAGTAATTTTGCTGTGACCTTCTTGGGACAGGCTGATCCCGGAGGTATTTTCCTTGCTTGGTGAATGTCCTGCAGGAGAGACTGTCAACACTCAGTCACCATGAAGCCAAAAGTTCAAGGGAATGTGGAGCCACCCACTGATGGAGTCAGTGATGACAGACTGCACTTTCTGCCCTTGTTGTTTCTGTGGGACATTTTCAGAAAGTCAGTGAATTCAAGCATTTTTCAGTGGGATGGTCTAAGTTACAAGCAATTTGTTACTTGAGAAATTTGTAGTTTTCCAGACACTTGCTCTCCTGGTAGGAGAAACTATTTCAAGAAAGGCGACCTGTGTTTGCCGTGCCCAGCTTGGTGCTCATGAGGTCCCGGGAATTGACTGGTTTAGGCAGGGCAGCCGTATCATAACCACACCTGCACACCCAGCCTGGGAACAAGGAAGGTAGGATTATGGTTCACTGGCAGCAAGCAGAAACTCCTGTATAAGCACAAAGTGAGTAACATAAGGTGTCTTAGTGTTCTGGGGTAGCAGTGACAAAATACCATAGACCAGGTGGCTTAACAGCAGACTTGTGTTCTCATAGTGTTGCAGTCTGGGGAGTCCAAGATCCAAGCGCTGCCAGGTTCAGTGTCTGGTGAAGGCCCTTTTCCTGGTGGGGACCCATCTTTTCCCTGTGTCATTTTTGTGGTGAAGAGAGCTCTGATTTCTTTCTTTTTTTTTTTTTTGAGACTAGGTCTCTCTACTTTTGCCCGTGGAACTGCAGGCTCTTGTTGCCTGGGGTACCACGGACTCAAGCAATCCCCAGCCTTAGCCTCCCAGGTAGCTGGGATTACAGGCAGGCGCCACCACGCCCAGCTAGTTTTTTGGAACTAGGTCTCGCTACCGGCCCCAGGCAGGACTCGAACCGCGATCCCTAGCCCCTGCTGCTTCATAGGCTGAAACTTACAGTCGCCAGCCCCCGTGCCTTGCTGAGAGCTCTGATTTCTTACTCTTAGGAGGGTGCTGGTCCCATCGTGAGGACCTCTAGATCCACCATGTTGAGGGCTAGGACTTCAACATTGGAGTTTCATGGGAGACACAGTCAGCTCCTACTGGAAGAATTCAGGGTTGGAGGAGCAGCTGAACTTCCAGGAATGATTCTTAACACATTCCAGGGAGATTCCCCTTTTGCCACAGTCAGGTGGTGAGAAGGCTCAGATGCACAGCGAATGAGCCAAATCTGAGGACTCTCTCACATGCTGCTTGCTGTGGAATCAACCCTGCCCCTGACTCAGTTCATATTCTAGGAGCTGTTCTGCCCCCTTCCCATCTCTCCTTACTCCCAGTTCCACAATCTGTGCGTGACCTGTACTGTCTTGAAATTCATATGAATCTTACCTTAGCCTTCATGTTTTGAACGTCAAGTTTAAGGAGTGTGCTTTGGGGGTTGGTGCCTGCACCCTTCTGCTTGCTCTCCAGGTGAGTTTTCTGTTAGCCCCCTGCCCTCCCAGAAACCACTTCTTTCCCTTCCCTGTTTCCTGCATGCTGGCCTGGGTATGGATGCAGGAGGGCCAGGGACTGTGTGGGAGCAGAGGGGCTGCTATCTTGCCTCAGGGAATCTGACCATAAATAGCTAAATAAATAAAATATGGCATGACTGGGTGAGAGACTGGGTGAGAGACTGTGGAAGCAAGGGGCAACGTTTCTTTCTGTTTCTTTGAACATGGCCCTGCATTTTTATCTTGTATTTTCAGGTAGTTGGCAAATTGTGTAGCTGGGCATGGATAAATATAGTAACTCTGTGACTGTGTAACAGCCCTCCTCATCTTCTACCTTCCCTGCTCTGCCAGGGCTCAGTACCTGCTGGGCAAAGAGCCAGCAGTGGAGTAGTCTGGGAAATGTAGTCTTTAGGGTTCTGCCTTCTTCATGCATAAAGTATCCTTCAGATGGGTGGAGATGAGGGATCCAGCAGTTCTAAATAGGGAGCTGGCCAGGAAAGTGGATACAGGAGTAAGGGCACATGCAGGGAAGAGGGTAAATCTCCCCTAAAGTGCTGTGTATTTCCCAGCTTTTAGTTTGAGCTATTGCTAGGTCCTCATTCCTGGCTGCAGGTACCTCTGTGACTGTAGAGGGGTGTTGCTCAAACTTACAAAGCAGCAGGGGAATGTGCTTTAAAAATGATGATTTTCAGGTCCTTACGTCAACAATTCTGGGCTTGAAATCCTGTGGCTTATCACTTAAGAGGAAGAACCTCTGGAGACTCTGTCTGAAATGGGTTTCTGATCAATCTCCAGGATGCACCTGCCATTCCCTCCACCCTCCTGTCCCACCCACTTTCTTTTGCTTTTCTGTGTTTTTCTGAAAGTGGAAGGTGTTAGTTGTCTTTATTAACTTCCTCTCTGGCAGGGGAATTGAAGTACTATTTCCTTTCCTGTGAGTACTCTAGGACCCCTAATTTGTTGAAGATAAATGCTAAAGTGAGGCTAGTAAGTTGTTTGTGGAGTTCAGAGGTGAATTCATTCACCATTTATTTGGACCCTACACTGTCCCCAACTGGGGGTGGGGGGGAACGACATGGAATCATAAATACAGAGTTCCTGTCCTGTGGGAGTTCATTGCCATTCAGGAACTCTAAGCACTTCTCCCCTGATTCAGATAGGGGAACTGTGTCTATTTGGAAAAAACAGAGAAAGCGGTGCTTGTGGCCAGTGTTTTACTTCTGTGCTGGCTGCTCTCTGAATGAAGGGTATTGACCTAGTCTGTAAGACCCTCCACATGGCTGGAGCCTCCACTACCCCTTCAGAGCTGAACTCAGCTGCAACTTCCAGCTCTGACATTCGCTTTGACTTCAGGAATTGAGACTGGGCATTCTTGCAGTGGTATCCTGAGGTTCACAGCTCTGTTAACTCAAGGTCCTCGGCCTTCCTAGTTGAACAAAACCCTCCCTCAGTCTTTACCTAGGAGAGGGAACAGGATTTCCCTTCCTGGGAAATACTTGAGTGAATGAGGGGGGACCATGGAGTAAAAATCATTGCCATGAAAGAGAATGACTATATTTATGTCTTAAGCAGGGAGAGAGCCTTTCTTCTGACAGAGCGCTGGTGCCAGGTGCACCCAAATCTATGGTGTATGGAAGGAACCAACTCCTTCCTGTGTGTTGTAGCCAATTCTTGTCCTTGAACTTACCTGTTCTCCTGGGCTACACATAGAGCTATATTGACCATCGCCCGTTAGCTGCTCACTCTGCATGCAAAGAAGAAGGAAGCTTAACATTTCCTCATATGAACTGGGTGAGTTTATTGTGCTGTACTGGATCTGGGAAGTGAGGTCTACTCCCCAGATGCCTGGGGTGGTTACCTAGACATAATGCCAGTGTTGGCACCATCATCAAACAATGACAAAAAACATTTGCTACCCCCAAAGCATATGTTACTGTGCCAGATGCCATAGCAAAGAGGCACACTCACACAGTCCATTGTGTAAAGACCCACATTATGGTAAACAATGCTATAAAACATATACATTGGTAAGTTACAAAATGTCCAGTAACATTTTTGGTGAAGGATAATCACTTAACAGCTTTAGAAAGACCTGTTCATGCTTTGATTTCAGTGTTGCCACATGAAAGCAGTCGCTGAACCTGGGTGCCTGCTGTGAAAATGAAAATACTTCAGGCTATTTGATTGCTTTTCCATTATTCATGTGTATCTGTGGTAGACCATCATGGCAGAGCATCTGCTCAAAACGTGTGATTATGTGTGGCTTCCCACTTCAGTCTGAGATTGTTTCACTTCCTACAGCTGTTCTACAACATGATAGCATTTGAATGGTACAGATACTTTGCCTGTAAAGGACTCCCAGGATTCACCAATTTGTGCTTTATCCACACAGGACCTAAGCAGAACAAAGGGCCTAGATATTTCAGATCATTTTAACTAATATTTATTGAGCACTCACTGTATACTAGACACCTTTATTGTATCTCAGAAACATTTTCTCCTTTTCAAAAGAAAGCGAGGAAATGCTTATTGTTCTAGAGCAACTGTGAAAGCGTGTGATCATTACGATCCTGTCTGGGCTATAGAGGTGAAGACCAAAGGTTTGGATGGCAGGGGGAAGGATCTGTGGATGGGTCCTAACACTTTGTGTTTGAACCTCTGTAGTCGGAGACTGCCCAAGACTGTACAGAAGCAAAATTAATCTTTTAATGAGTGGCTTTTCGATGACATGCTCTCTGTTATGTGTCGTGTATGCCTGGATATAGCAAATCTATTTTTATTGGGTCTACAGACAGGAATATCTCAATATGTGTGATGTGATGTAATCTTTGCATTTAGGGTGGGAGTAAAGAGAGCATAGAGAATTCAGTTTGGAATCAACAAACATGTCCATAATGATTGATGGGTAATTAAGAAGAATGCCTCAACAATCATAGAATTGAAGAAGGATGTGCAGTATCCCTATAAATTAGGGAAGTGATGCAGTGATGTTTCTGTTTACCATTATTACTTATTGAGCAGTAATGGTGACTCGGTGTCTTCTTTTGTCTTTCTGTTATCTTGCCTTATAACGGGGGCAGGTTTTGAATTAGTTTTGAAAACTGAAGTCGCTCCCCATTCTTGTCTAATTTTGAGGGTAGATGGAAATACACTCTATTCAGGAAGTCCAGGTCTTATTTAATAATTGTTTCCTGGAGCCTTGAGGGACTGGTGTGGGCACATGGAGAAGACATACGTGCCTGGTTTCCTGGATCCTGGGACATCTCCTGACTTCATTTTGTTCAGCTGCCATGGGGAGTAGGCAATGCAGTGCCTCCAAGGAGCTTGACCACGGCTTGAGAAAGGAAGATGAAAAGACTCTTCCCTTTTCACTCTGCAGTGCTTCCCTGTTTCATCTCTCTTCTGTCTCTCATCATGAGCCTTTTATGTGGTAAAAGCCTGTCTGATCAGAAAAGATGGGAAATAGTCGTTCCACTTTGGTTTTGTGTCTCCAATGGAGCAGCGCTAGTGTTTCTATGAGCATGTGTGAGTTCTAGGCATCTGAGATCTAAGTATTAACAGAGTGTCCATGTGGGCTCCTGGGAAGGGCTTGGGACATCTCCAAGTCAACCTCTGGAGATGGGAGATTGCTGAAATTGTACAGATCCCTTATTAAGAACTAGAGGGTGTGCACACTAAGGCAAAAGCCTCTTATCAAGGGACCTTATTTTGTAAAAAAAAGAGAACAACAGATATTTGTAAAATCCATAATCTAGAAGAAAAAGGGAGGAGAGATACTCATTAAAGCAGGTTTAAAACAAAGGGTCAAAGGTAAACTTTAAAACTAGCTCTTGAAAACTGACCATAGATTTAAGGGGAAGGAGCAGTGGGAAAATGAGAAGTGGGGACTTGGGAGGTGTTGGGGAGCACAAGCGACTATGGTAGAGGACTACGGGGGGCTTTGGGGGTGGGAGAGCTATGGTGATAACATCTGAGTGGAGAATTCCTTTATTGCCAAAATGTTAAATAGGTGGTAAAATAGTGTGATGTCATTAATAACAATTTGAAAACTTAGGTAGATTTGACTGCAATTACCAGCTGCATCAGTGGGAGTTTGGGTGGGATCCTCCATTCTGATGAAATAATCCTTTTGAGATTCCTCTCAAAGCCAGGGTCACTTCAGAAACAAAGAACCAGAACAATTGACCATACATATTAACTCAAATGCCTTATATAACTGATAGGCTATGGTGAAATTATGGTGCCATGGCCCCAGCATCTGCATTAGAATAGCAGCCATTGTGTCCTGGTGAGCAGAGACTTGGAGAAGGGAGGTCAAGCCTCCTTATGATAGGATTACCACATTAGGGAGGAGACTGGGACAGAGAGAGAGCAGGGGAGAGCTGGAGAGCAGCAGGAGCCGCCAGCTTTCAGGTATGAGAACAGGCAGGGTCCAGGCCCTAGCCTGGGCCTCTTGGAGCTTGGGGAAGCATGTTGTCGAGGTTTGTAACTTGTATAGGCTGACTTGGAAATTTAGTACTTGGAAACTTGGTTTACGTTTGAAACTGTGAAGCTTGAGAGTCTTTCAGAGAACTGAAGAGAGTTTTTTATCATGAGAAGTCTAAAGTGGTTGCTGCTGTTGTATTGAGTGAATCTTGCTGGTTTGGGGCCAATTCAGAGTTGAAGCAGAAAGAATGCTGGAGCTGTGCCTTTTGGAGAAGAATTGATGACGCCATTCATCCTGGTTTTCTTTGTTGAATTTGAATCTTTGGCCTTTGAAGAAGGGTTGGCATTGCCACCTTGGCTTCTTCTGGCTTGGAGTAAGTGGAGGTGTGCCTTTGAAGTAGGAGTGGCAGCAACATCTTGCCTTCTTCATCTGGTTTGAAGGTGTGTCCGTTGCCATTTTGTGGATGCACAAGGTTGCTGCAGCCTTGTGCTCTTTGAACTAGAGACTGGATTGGTGGGTAAAATTACCAAAGGAGTTCTTTGGACCCTCAGTAACTTTTGTTTGCTTTGCCCTTTTAACCTATTTTCAAGGTTTATGTGGTCTTGCTACTGCATGCGCAGGCTGGGAAGAACCTGGTGTGTGGCTAGCTTTAAATGGCTAGCTGCTCCCCTTTGTAAGCTTGATTAAGCACCCCATTTTGCTTGTTTTGTCACCCAATATCATAACTAAAGGCAAAACCTAGAAAGAGTCCCTGCTCTGCAATCCACGTATAATTTGTTTTGTTTTGTTTTTAACAAAATAGAGAGAGGTCAGTGAACATGTGTTTTGATTCTGAGGAAATTCCAAGGCTCTTTGTTTAACAAATGCTGATTTGTTGAAATGTGGTAGTCTCTCCCCTTTAGCAAGAAAAATGTTCAATAATCAGGGAATTTCCCATGATTTACTTAACCGCACATGCTCTTTGCTCAGAGCTCTTTAAATCCTTTATCATTTTTGTGAAGCATGAGTTGCTACTGACATGAAGGAATATTTAATGGCCAGTTATTTATGTGAGCAAATTTTCCTTTTATGACCGGCCCACTGTGTTGCCCCAACACCATCCTCATCCACATGTTCTTTTTAACTGCCCTCATGGTCTTTCTGGGTCAGTTGGGTGTGATTGCGTCTAAGTCAACATGGTCAAATTCCTTACCCAACTAGACTTGCTCCTGCTATGTCCTTGTCTTAGCAGGAATACCAGGTGTGCAGTTGCTGAAGCCAGAATCTGGGGGTCATGTGTGAACCATTTAAGGGAAAAAGTTACCCCTCTGCCTCTCACACTTCTGGCCTATCTACCTATATCATCATTAGAACACGTGGTTCAGCCTCAGAAGTCTGCAGTCTGTTGTCCAATCCATTGCCATCTTCATCTCTTATTTGAACCTTTGAAAATAGTGCCCTTAATTGGTCTTCCTTGCTCTCCCTCCCCCAGTTTATCCTGCACATTCTCATCAAGCAGAACTTTCCCTGAGTGCACAGCTCCAGGTCGGCACTAGAGAAAGGAAGGACTCTCAGATTGCTTCAGATATTTCAGGCTCTAGCGAACAACTCAAGAATGACTTAGCACATGTCTGAGCTCATTTTCACTTCTTCTCCACTTGGTTTGCTTTTCAAGCACAGACCTGTCACACCCTTCTCTTATGCACAGGTTTTGCTTGCCCTGCCTCTATCTCCAGCATAAAAACCCACTCCTTATACACACATTCTAGCTGTGACTCACTTCTGCCTAATATTCCTGAAACATTGTGCACCTGCAGGCCTCTGGCACTCTGCAGTGTGCCATTGTGTGCCATCTGACAGATATATCCCCACTTCACCATCAGCCATGGTGAGCCATTCTTTGTCCTTGATCCCCAATTGTGGACAGAGCAGGCCTTGACTTCTCCCTACTTCTGGAGTGTTGTACGTGCCTCCATCTCACTATCTTGAACCACCCTCCTCATACCTAGTTGTCTTCTCAGGTCATATGTCCCTTCTGAAGTCTGAAACCCTTTCTCACCTAGCTTGGAAGTCTTTGCATTCCGCCATGGCAGTGTCTGGCACAGAACCATTTTCCAGGGTACACAAATGTATCAATGTGATGGCATGGGTGTTGTGCAAATGTGCAACCCTGGGGCTGGTGGAAATTGGGCCCAGGACATAGTACAGATGCCAGCATCTTTGAAGATAACAGACATTGTTAAGTAATCAGATAAAATATATAAAATGCGGTAAACCTTTGACTTGCTAGCAGAAGTGCTTGGCAGCATTGCCATAGCAGAAACTGATTTTTCGCCTCACCCAAGACATGATCAGTGTGTTTAGTTTCTCTGGGGAACTTTCCAGAAGCACCCATTTGATGCTTATCAAAGGGTCTCAAAATATGAGGGTCAACCTTTACCATCTCCAGTTGACTCATTCCTGGGACCAGTAATAATTTACCACCTGTAACTTGCAATGATATTTGGAGCATTTCTGGCAATTGCTTCAAACATTTCAGGTTCTAATTAACTGTCAAGATATGTATTATTGAAATCTGTGTTCTATAGCTGGAGCATGGAAAAAGTGATTCCTAGTTGCAATTTGAGTTTCTAAGAGTAGAGAGGGTTAGTGCCAGGCATTCCCAAACTTAGCCACAGAATCCTTTTTCTTGACACTGGGATACCAGAGAGCCACAGCCTGGGAAATACTATTGCAATACTGGGATTTAGAAAAAAAACAAACAAACATATTTCATCATTCAAATGGTTCCTGGTCCACAGCTCCTAAAAACCTTGAACTTAGTAAATATTGTTATGAGGTGACTTTGGAGGCACCTAATAGTGGGGATTGGTTGCCAGGATAATCAGCCAGTGATGAATGCCTTGGAGTTTTTAGTCTCCCCTAGATATTTGGGGAGGGGAGAGAGGCTGGAGGTTGAGCCAATCACCAGTGGCTTAATCAGTCGTGCCTATATGCTAAAGCCTCCAAAAAGAACCGAAAGGACAGAGTTCAGAGAGCTTCTGGATTGCTGAACATGTGGTGATTTGGGGAGAGCTGTGTGCTTGGAGAGCCCTTGGCTACTCCCTGCTCTTCCTCACGCTCTGCTCTGCGCATCTCTTCTTCCGACTCATCCTGACTTAAGTCTGTCCTTTTATAGTAAGTGGGTACTCTAGTAAGTAAAGTGTTGCTCTGAGCTCTATGAGCTACTCTAGTATATTAATCTGAGGAAGGGCTGAGGGGACCTCTGCTCCATCACTGGTTGGTCAGAATTGCAGGCAGAAATGTTGGACTTGCAGCCGCAGGCCTTGGGAGGTGAGCCTTTTTCTGTGCAATCTGATGCTACAGTTATACAGTAGCAGAACTGAACTGAATTCTTGGAATTGTTGGTATCTGAGAATTTCTTATTGAGGTGGGGAAGCCTACACTCACACTTACCTTGGAACTGGGTCGTAGAACCCTTTCACTGACCCAGTGTAATGTTTTTTATTTTACTGAGAAGACTGCAACCTCGGCAGATGAAGGCCACGTAGCTAGGAAATGATGGCATTGGGCTAGAATCCAGATCTGCAGACTCCTAGGTCAGGAGGGCCTAGGAACTTCCTCCTACAAACTGCAGGGCTTCTAATGTAGCCCTGGAAGGAGGCAAGAAGCCATGAGTGAGCTTGTGTGAACGTTTTCGTAAGAGAGAGCCAGCCAGCCAGCCAGACAAACCTTGGTCAGAACAGGCTCTACTTGTAGATCTGTGTATTAGCATCTGCTCACCCTGATCACCTGTCAACAGCATTTGGCCCCCATCACCCCCAAGCTGCCCCAGAACCTGACTGTGCGGGCCCTGCTCTGACCCCCAGGGGCTACTGCTCCATCTTCTGTGACTTCTGTGACCCAAGCAGAGCTTCTGCGGTATAACTCGAGCCTGCTGCTTCAGAAGAACATTCTCAGGAGTGAGCTAGCCAAGTGGGCATGAGAGAAGAGGCCCCAGATGTGCAGATCCCATCCAGCCTCTGAGCACACAGCCTGTGTGACCGCTGTTCTCCACCTCAGCTCCGGGCTGTCCTTGAGCATGGCCTTTTGTGGCCGCCTCCCTTCTGTCTTCTCATTTGGCAGAGAGCTCCTGGAAACCGGAGTTATTAGGAAACCAAAAGCAAACAGCCTGGTCTTCCCCACAGGAGCAGAGGGGCCCGTGCCAACGACCATGCTCAGACGGCCTGCGGGGCGCTCTCAGGGGATGCAGGGGGCTGACCACAGGGCATTGCACTGGGAGGATGTCCTGATGGCTAGGGCAGGTTGAGGTCAGAGAAAAGGGTAGGTCGAAGTGCTCTGTTTGTTCCTCAGCCCTGCAACTTGCAGCGCAAAGCAGCCAGAACTCCTCTTCCCTTTGAGCTAAAGCAGTTGCCTTATCCTCAATTATAGATGAACAGGGAGGTGGGACCCAGGTCCTGCTGGGAAGGGGCCACTAGACCTTGATTCTAGAGCCTGTGACCCACCCAGCCCTTCCTTCTCTGCTCCATGGGCCCTCATACACAGTCCAGCATGCAAAGGTAGAAATCTAGGTCTCAGAGAGACAAGATTCCAGATAATTCAGAGAGAATAGGCCAAGTTCTTTCTTCACTGTACAGCCCTGCCCAGTTCTCATGAAGTGCTTGGCTGAGCTTGCAGTCAGTTTCCTAAGGCAGCTAAAACCATAGGTAAGGACTTGGCTCCGAGTTTGCCAAACTAGTTGTGGGAACCGTGGATGAAAATGGTTCATACTGGAAGGATGAGGCTCATGCTGGAAGGCAGGGCTGTTAACTCATGGTTTCCTGATGTTTTTGAACTCTTCTGCTCCTAGACCCAGAGGGGAAGCACACATGTGTCTCATTCCCCTGCTCTGTGTCATCACGACCTCTATTTGCAGATCCCCTTGGTTCTAGAACTCTTTTCACAGACCCAGTGTAATATGGGACCCAGTGAAAGTGTTCTAGAACCAATTAGCTGCCCTGGAGGCAGCTTGGGACTGATGGGGGCAAAATGCTGTTGACAGGTGATTAGGGTGAGCAGATGCTGATACATAAATCTACTGTCAGAGCCTGTTCTGACCAAGGGTTGTCTGTCTGTCTACCTCTCTCTTACAAGCCCCACATAAAGCTCTTGGTGTGTAAGCACTCTTTCAAGCCTCATGAGGATGCCCTGAGTTAGATGCTGTTATACTCATTTGTAGAAGAGGAAACCGAGGATCACCTTGCCTGTGGTCCTCCAGCAGGGCGGTCTCCTCCCACTTCAACCCCAGCACTGGCCATTTTTTTACCCCCCCCTCTTCTATTGGAATATAACTAATATATAACATTGTGTAAATTATAGGGATACAGTGTGACAATTTGTTACACATATATTGTGAAGTTATTACTACAATAAGGTTAGTTAACACATCATCAAGTCACATAATTACCATTTTGTAGTCACACTAAGGGTGAAAACATTTATGAGCTGCATTTTAAAGCAATCTTCAGCTATAGCATATATTGCTGTTAATTGTTGTATTTGGTCCTCAGAACTTACTCATCTTTTAGCTAGAAGTTTGTATCTTGAACCTACAGCTTCTCCTTTCTTCCAGCCCTCAGTCCCTCAAAACTACATTGTTTTTTTTACTAATTTGACTTTTTTAAGATTCCACGTATAAATGACATCATACAGTACTTGTCTCTCTGAATTATTTTACTATGTGTCATGCCCTGAAGTTTTATCCATGTTGTTGGAAGTGGGAGGAGTTCCTTTTTCAAAAAATCAAGATGTTATTCACATCTGTGCTATATTAATTTCAGGTGTGTAACATAGGGATTCAATATTTGTGCACATTGCTAAGTGGTTATCACCTTTTAGCATTATATATCCTTCCCACATGTAGTTACATACATAGTTGCATAATTATACAACACACAGTTACAAATTTTTTCTTGTAATGACGTCTTGTAAGAGCGCTCAAATGTGCAATTTTAACTACTTTCAATAATGCGGTGATTAACTATAATTACTAGCTATGATTACCTGTTATTCACAGCATTGCCAGGATTTATTCATCCTCATGACTGGAGGTTTGTTTGTGCTTTTGACCATCTTCACCCATCCCTACTACCCCATCCTCAGTTACTCTTGGCAACTCAGTGTGTTCTCTGCATCTAGTACCATGAGCTCCAGCTTTTTTCTTTCTTTATTAGATTTCACTTATAAATGACATCATATGGTATTTGTCTTTCCTCGTCTGACTTATTTCACTTGGTATTAAAGTCCAGCCATGTTGTTGCAAATGGTTAAATTTCATTCTTTTTATTTATAGCTAAATAATAGTCCATTGTATGTCTGTATGTATCTTCCTTCCACATCTTCTTAATCTCTTCATCCATATATGAACACTTAGGTAATTTCCTCATTTTGGCTGTTGTGAGTAATGCTACAATAAACATAAGGGTGCAGATATTGTTTCCGCAGAGTTTCATTTCTTTCAGGTATATGCCCATTGGTAGTTTCAGTTTTGGTGCTTTGAGGAAACGCCAATGTTTTGCATAGAGGCTGCACCAACTTACATTCCCACTGACCATTGCAAGGTTCCCTTTTTTTTTTTCTCTGCTTCCTCACCAACACTTATTATCTCTGTCTTTTGTCAGCACACAGAGCAGGAGCATTTGGAACAGCAGTGCAGGAGGAGAAAAGATTACTCAGAGCTCACATGGGTTGGAGCAAGGAGGAGCCTTGAGAGACTGAACTGTGACTCCCTGGAGAGGGCCTGGCTGAGCTGGTGCAGCCCCTAACCATGAGGCAGTCTTGATTTTTTTGAGAGGCAAGAGAAAGATAAGGTTCAAGGAAAGCTGCCCAGCAAGCAAGAAACATGTAGATGGTGGGGGTGCGGGGGTGAGGAGGAGGGTAGAGGGTTCAGGGGTGGGGTGGGGGGGTAGGAGAGGAGGAGTCAGCATGGCTATCTGGGCATGGTGTTGTTCATCAAAGCTATTGTCTGAAGCTACATCTAATAGCTGTTTTCAGCATATAGTTCCTCATTCCAGGGCTTTTGACCTGAGGGGGTCCCTTATGTTAGTTTTCTGTTTGTATTCTGGGTGATAGACCCAGGAGAGACAAGGTACTGGGCAGCTTGTTTGTTGGTTGCCATCTAACAGGTGTGAGGATCAATTATTGTGGGTGTTTTTTGTTTTTTTTTTGAGACTAGGTTTCGCTTTTTTTTTTGCCTGTGCAACCCGCAGGCTCTCATTGCCTGGGGTACCACAAACTCAAGCAATCCCCAGCCTCAGCTTTCCAGGTAACTGGGATTACAGGCGCGCACCACCACGCCCAGCTATTTTTTTGGAACTAGGTCTCGCTACGGGGCCCAGGCGGGACTTGGACCGCGATCCCTAGCCCCGGCTGCTTCATAGGCTGAAACTTACAGGCACGAGCCACCGTGCCCGGCCCGCATTTTTGTGGTTTTGATTTGTGTTTTTTTCAGTGACTAATGACATGAGCACCTTTTCATATACTTCTTGTCTGGGCCAGTTCTTATTTATCCAGCTGATTACTGATGAAAGAGACAACTATCTGAAAGTTAGCAATAATATGGAGCCTTACCCTTCACTCCGTGACTGGGGGCATGCATTTACATTTCACTTGCTCTCCTTTTGAAGAAGAGAGGGAGGAAGGCCTAAGAGAGGATATTGTCCTTCACCTTCGAAGGCCAATGTGATACCCTGTGTCTGGTGATGGGGTGATATGGCCTGGTGTTCTGGGTAGGTCATGGGGCCTGCTTGGGTGCCCATTCCAACTTCAACTGCTATAGACTGAGTGATCAGGTTACAGACTGAGTGATCAGGTTTGTGTCTCTGTGCCTCAGTTTCTCTGTCTGTAGACTTTGATAGTAGTGCTTATCTTTAAAAGTTAATGTGTGATCATATGAGCTAATACTTGTAAATGTCTGTAATGATGCCTAAAAGGTATGTGCTCATTAAGTGCTATCTATTTGTATTACTTGGCATATTCTATACATTTTTTTTCTTTTGCTTTTCTTCACCCTCAGACGCTGCTTCATATAGTTTTAGAAAATCACTGGCTGACCTATCCCCGCTGGGAGTGTGGCTTTCTCCACGTGAAATCTTACGAACTGATGATCTTTTAGGGAGGAGACTGGAAGAGTTTAAAATGAGGAATCTGGAAGCTCTGTGGTATACTTGGATAGGGGGGAGCTATCCACTATTTTGTGACCCAGACCACTCTATGGTAGCAGATATCTGGAAAGATCACAGAGAACTATTTGGAATGGTTCCCAAAATCAACAGAATCAGTTTGCAAATAAAATCTTTCTTGATAAAATCAGGGTTCATTTTATCCTTAGATGATGGAAGGTTAAAGATGTGAAGCTATCCACTCTAACAATATGTGACTGATTAGAATGTGGCATCGTATTTAATCCTTCCTCTTCTGTTACCAAACTGTTCCATTACCCTGGCCTCAGTTTTGCCTCTGGGGCAGTGCTGGCAGCACAGGTACCACATCTCTTGTGGGGTGCTGCTAATTCCACTCCCCATGGAATTGTCCTTACCTCTCTGAGCCTCATGTTTCTGCTAGGAGAAAAAGTGCTGAAAGTCCTGCTTCATGGATTGACTGTGAGGACGACATGTGAAGATGCTTCCCTGGGGAGAAAGGATCTTGGGATACACAGCTGGAAGAGACAATTCCCATCAGGCTTAAT
Source organism: Uropsilus gracilis (assembly GCA_004024945.1). Taxonomy (NCBI): domain Eukaryota; kingdom Metazoa; phylum Chordata; class Mammalia; order Eulipotyphla; family Talpidae; genus Uropsilus; species Uropsilus gracilis. The sequence continues at coordinate 63,987 of PVHY01005783.1, read as the reverse complement.
TTCAGACACTCTGTGTTCCTTCGTCTCCTCTCTTCCTCATGTGAAAAGAAGCCACACAGAACCTGGAGGGCCAAGGAAAAGGGTCTGAGCCCACTCAGAGTAGCCCTAAGTGGAACACTTGCTTTCTTCCCAGGGAAGTACATTTTAGTCTTTCACAGTAGAGACCCCATGGTTTGTGGACCACCTGTACTCCAAGGCCTGGGCTAGGGAATCTGGGGCCAGTATGATACAACTCATAGGTCCACAGTCAAGTTCTGCATTTGGCTGAGTCAGTAACAAAGCTCACATTTCCATCTGTCTTCAGTGTGTGTCTTTTCTGGCACATTTTTCTTTTGTTTCTAAACTCAGCAGACGGAGAAAGGATGTTTTCTATGAACTCCCTAGAACACGGCATCCCTGGGGAGTGTGGCATGTGCTTATTGTGGCTATGGTGGCAGGGGTTGGTGGTGGTGGTGGTGGTGGGTGGTGTCTGTGTGTGTGTGTGTGTGTGTGTGTGTGTCTGAGAAGAATGGGTGACAGGACTTAATGGAAGAGTGAACTTGGAATCAGAGATTGTGATCCTGAGAGCTGTCATTCATACAAGACACATCCTTGGTTGTGTCACAAGTGTAATACGAGACTCCACATTCCTCAGCTGCACGCTAACTTTCCTAGTGCAATGGGAGAAGGAACTCCATTCTTGGTGGATGTGCAGACAAGGAATTTACTCACACAATTACAGTGGGACTGATGAGAAAATGTATGTAGAACCATTTCCACACAAAAAGAATAGAGTTGAAGCCCTCATATATTACACTTTGAGGGTCTTTTCAGGGACTTTCCTCAAGGCTGGTGCGGGAAGGTCTCCCCTCCCCTTCCTCTCCCCACCATTTTTTTTTTTTTGGTCTTTGTCCTCTTCTTTCTCTACTTCTCTCTTTTCTTTCTTTCCTTCTGCACTTTAATACCAAGTAAACATTTATCACCCATGTGCCCCACTGCTTATTAGTGAGGATAATCTAGGGCTGGCTGTACAAGAATCTTCTATCAAAAGATCCCACTGCATGGCTGTAAAGGGTAAATTGCTCTTGAGAAGTGTTGTGGGTTTTGTAATGAGAGGAATTCAGAGACCCTCCTGGGCCATTTAGTGATGTTTTAATTTCCCAGGAACATCTCCCTGCACTGTTCACATTCAGTCAGCATCCCTGAGTGCATGCTGCCTCTGCCACAGACACAAGCACGTAAACCTTCTTGTGGGTGCCAGGCATACTTTAAATACCTGGGCAATCTAAAATAAATCTGAAACTTTGTAGATTACTCAAACTGTCATGGAACTTTCCTCCCAAACACAAGATACTTTTGCTTTTAAAACTAACAGGAATCAAGCCCAAAGGATACTATTGATTTTTTTTTTTCCAGAAAGTGAGATTCAATAGCAAGACAGACAGATTCACTATAGAAAAATCTAGATACCAGTGGGCCTGTGGAACTAATAACAGATTCATTAGGCTTAACGTATTTTTGTGGTTTGTGGGGAAACATTTAAGATTGTCAGCTTTTGTGTAGCATTTTTTTTTTTTACTTCTTCCATTGCTGCATCGATACTTTGTCTATGGCAGTGACATAAGGGAACCACAGGCTGCATTTTTCAATACAAGATCTAGTCCCATGGGCCTAAAATCACGGCAGCTGTAAAGAACCATCCTACGAATCAGAATGATTCAAAGAGGAAATAGCTGCTAGGAATGATTTCACTTGTTCAGTACATGTAATAAACTAGAACTTGAAATTGCTGAACATCTTACTTTTACGAGATGCTCCCCCTTTGTCTCTCCTTCCATCTTTTTTCTGTCAAAAATATGTTGAATCAAATTCTTGGGATGTGCACCTAGAAAAGGCACTATAAGGCAGTGGGCCAGTGTTTTGGATTTAGTACCTGCCCTTTGGAGTTCATACTCTGTGCATGATCTTGGGTGAGTTAGCGCACCTCTGCTAATGTCAAATGTCTCATGGGAGAAACGATAGGATTAGTGTGAAAAATAAATAGATTAATCTACACCAAGTACTTGGGACAGTGCCTGGTAGAGCTTAGTTCCAGTAACAACTGTGTTATTATTGCTGCTGTATTTCCAAGATCTTGTCTTCCCTCCCTTCCTTTCCTTGTCTTCTTACCCTCCCTCACTGGACTCACTCACACAAGCTGATTAACATTCCTCTACAATGGACAGAAATAATAAAGAAATAGGGCATGGCCCAGACTGTATAGATCAGGGAAGTCTTCCTGGAGGAAGCAGTGACCTAGCTGTGTATTCAAGGACATATCATAATCATCAAGGAACGAATTATGGGAAATGTAATGTTTTAGGGTCTTGCGGTGGAAGAGAGGTTTGGAGAGCTTGGTGAACATGTGCTTAGAAACTAAAGCAAAGTCAGCATATTCCCAGAAGCTAGGATGAGAGGTGGTTCAGGAGGGTGGAGATGATTAATTATACACTGGACAGCTTAAGAGAAACAGATACTGGACAGCATCCATTGAAATGAATGAAGTGTTACGTAGACATTCATAAATCCTGTTTCAGGCAAATGGTGGGAAAGCAGCCCAGAGGAAGAAGTCCTGAGGACAGCTACCCGTTGAGAAAAGGGAACCTGGAACCTGTCTTCTCAGGCTGAAATACCAAGGAAGTTCTTAAGAAAGAAAACTTTTTAAATACTACACCTGAGTTCCCTTTTTATCACCTTCTTAAAGTCTAGCTTCAAACCTGAAGTGTCCAATAAAGTGGGGAAATAAACAGCATCAGGATAGCCTGGGGCAAACAGGTTGTGTTTACTACTGGCTCCCTTGTAGTGTTTGCCCATTTCTGCAGTGTAAATAGCCCCAAGATGGCTGGTTTAAAGCCAACAACTTGAGATTGCTGAATACAGACTGTGAAGAGATGCTTATCAGTTTGACCTCCGCAGTTGTGGCAGAGTGGCCAGGTAACAAGACAGAGATGGGCTGAAGTCTTGAAGTGTCAAGCATCTGGTAATAAACCTACTGTCTCCAATGGAGCTGCATTCTGCCAATCTTGATGCTGACATTTGACCGTACCCCTGTTCTCTGTGTACATCCCCCATCTCCGAGACCCATTCTCAGCAGAGAATGAAAGGCTGGAGACCTGTCATTTTCCAAACACCGTTGGACCTAAAATTATTTCCATAATTTTGTTGACAGAATATTCTTATGCCTTTTTTGCTTAATATTATTGCATTAAAAATAACCCCTCAAGTTAATCTAGCCTTGGGACATGAGTCCTGTAAGACTGAGGTGTGATGGCCATACCATTTTGGTCATAGTGTGTTTCAGGGAGGATGTGATTACTAAGGGGATATGAATTGCCCAGTCACATGGGCACCCCTACTTCTGTCTCAAGATATGGCTAGATGGTGTGTGTCTCCCTGTTCTTGATGGTTGGCAGGAATAAGGATAGACAAGTGAGTGAGTGAGCACCACTTTTCCTGTCAATGTGGATAATTAAACCCAGGGCTTCTCCAGAGTCTTTGGCCCTTCCTTAATAAATTCAAGGCTTTGGTGGAGCTTGTTAAAAATTGAAAAAGCCTCTAAGGACAAAAGTTTGGCAATCTATACTCAGACCGTCTATCCTCCAAACCTGTGTGAGACTATGATAAATGGCTCCCTAAAATGGGCACTGGTCCTCATGACAACATTGTCATAGGAGATGCTGAAGTCAAACAGAGCATAAGGCAGTGCCTTTCTGATTCCTGGCTGCATTTTTATCATTTCAAATATGAAAAATGACCTTGTAAGTTGCAGACTTTTTCTATTTTAAAGTTTTGGAGTCCACACCAGTGGAGTCTCAACCATATAGTTGTTGAGATTTGGGAGGAATTCTTCTTTTTGATAATTGGTCACTTAGTTTTATTAACTCTTATTCTTCCAAACAGACTATGTCTTGATTATTAAGAAGCAAAACAATAGAGACAGTGACATCATGTTAAGACTTAAGGGTATCCCACCTGAACTGAACTGAAGTTGAAGGCATATATTTTACGTATTTTATTTCTGTTATTTCTCTTTTTGGATTTGTGACCCTGCTGGTGGATACAGTGTACTCACTGGTTCATAAAACAATCAGGTGAAAAGATCCTAGGCCACCATGTGAGTAGCATCCTCCCAGTATCAGAATATTTCTGTTAGATAGTTGACAAGGCTGCAGTAGACAGGTTATTTCCTTCCAAAGCAGCACCTCCTATTTGAGAACAAATAAATTATTACAAAATCCATTCTTATGTTTCAATCTCTTGCTTTTAAGTCTCCCACTGGAACTGTGTAATAAGGATTATGGTGATGAATAATTTTATTGACTTCTGAGTATGGTTCAGTATAAGCAGTAATACTCCTGTTTTACAGACAAGAAAATCAAGTGAAAAAGAGACTGTAACTTGCCTAGTAAGTGTAGGAGGCTCATTCGAGTTGGTTTCGGAACCATAAGTTGGCCTGTCAGCTTTCACCCCATTTTCCAGTCTTCTTTCTTCCCCTATTAAGTATTATTGCCATTACCCATGACTGTATTCTTAGTAGATTCCAGTTTGTGATATTACTAGAACAATTCCCAATAGTTCAGGTGTGAACAAATGTACAATGGAATCCTTCCCTGGCTAGATTTGGCATAGTGTTACTGGTCTAAGAATCTTTTTACCTTTTTTGGTAGCCATGTCATCTTTTTACCCTAGATGAGCTTGTTTTCAACTGAAATCCATAGCTCTTCACTGCCCTGCCATCTGTCAACTTACAGCTGCTCCATATTCTACTTTTTTACTATTATTGTTGTTTTCCAACCAAGGGAGAGCAGTGCAAGGCTTTCCATACCAGTTTCTCTACTTAGTAGTCTGTAGTCTAGTAGTCTGGTCACTTGAACAATTTACTGGACCTGTTTATGTCTCAGTTTATGCATCTATAAAAGAATATCATAATAATGCTTACCTCTTAGGTTTGTGAAAATTGAATTAATTGACACTTGTAAACACTTAGTACAGAGCTTGGCATGTAGCAAGTGTTCAATAAATGTTGTTATTATGTCCTAGCTTTGTTGTTGCTGTTATATACAAATATCACTAACAAAAATACTAAACTGTGGATTTACATTATATATACACATTAAACTAAATCAAATTCAACCATATGCATCTCTCTTATGTGATTAAAAATACTGTAAAGTTACATTTTGCATAGATGTTTTCTATTTTACAGTGTGCATAATTTTTTATATTAAAAAGTTCTAAATATGTACTACTATATTGGGTTGGATACATAGAATTATGTGCACCATACTTTATGGGCAATTTAATTTAAAGAATTTTCAAGAGAATTTTTTACTGCCTTTATGTATTTTTTTGCATTTTGTGTTAAATTTGAGCCTAGCCTCTTTGTTGTAACTGGTGTGTGAAGAGGTATGTGAAAAACCGCTGGAACCCTCCAGCCTTCCTCTCTCAAGGTGATTACCTTACATGCAATAGAGCCTGTTTACTCCACTGAGTCCAGAATCCCACGTGGAAGTGCTCTAGGTCTCTAGGGCTATGAGCTATTATGTCATGTACTCTGACTCTGTTAGCCACACCCTTACTATGTTAGCAGCTGCTGATCATAAGAATCAGCTGAAAGACATATGCCAAATAATTACAACATAGTGTGGTGAGATAATCACATTCCTGACTAAATATCAGTGCAATGGGTACCCAAACCTGAGCATTCTCAGAGAAGGTTACTGGGGAGGTGGCATTTCCTTCGAAGGGGTTTTAAGTGTTGTGGGAAGGGTGTATTCTGACTGAGAAGGAATGGTATGTAGGAAGTCAAAGAGCCCAAATGGGTATTTGGGAGTGTTGGGGTGGGGTATTTTGGGTGAGAAGTCTGTGGGACTGGACAGTTGGAGAGAGGAGGCAGGCTGGAACAGGCTAAGGTATCCTATGGTGACTGGGAGCCATTGATTTAGGCAGAAGGAATTCAACTGTTTTTGATTACCAAATGGGCTTGAGTATTTATATTTCTTATATAGTGTTTCAAAACCAACTGAATAGCATAGCTTTTATTATCTTGGTAAGTCCTTACAGTAATTGACATTTAATGATACCCAATAAAGTCTCCAGACACTGTTCTAAAACCCTTTACATACATTGGCTCATTTAGTCCTTAAGCCCGTCATTCAAGTAGCTAGTATTTTTCCTAACACTTCCTAACACTTGACAGAAAATCCAAGAACAGGGGCAAAGTGAAGAAGTTTGGGTGGGAACCCAGCCATTGTACCTCCCTGGTCTGCAGACATAAGCCACTAATCACATGACTCTTTGGTGGTATTATGAAAATAGCATGTGTGTTTTGGGGGTGAGATGGGAGGTGGTGGCAGAAACTTAACTTTGGGATATTGTATTCAATATTTGTCTCTGTTGTGTCACAAACATAACATCTAGACATTTCACCACAAACTTCTCATAATTATATAGGTGAGTGGTAGATTTTTTTTCCCCCTCAAGGATACACAATGCCAATAGAAATCTGAATAAAGTGATTAGTTGAAAATGCAGTCATACTTTGTAGTACAATTACTGGTGATTCAGAGGAAACATGATTTGTAGGCTCTTCATGTAGTCACTCATACTATCATTTTACTTTGAAATGCTTTTTTTCCCCAATGACCAAAGTGATGTGTGTTCATAAAAGATAATAAGGATAAGTATATAAGAAAAAGAACAAAAATGCTCATAACACTGTATCCATAGATCTTCACTGTTTATGCTGCCATCATTTATGTTAAATGTTACCATTGTGCTTCTCCCCCCGCCCCCCAAATATGTTATTTTGCATCAGCCTTGCACTGGGGTGCAGAAATGAGCCACAAGTATGATAAGTCAATGTGGGTGGTAGAAAGGACGAGCAGAAATGAGGAGCTGCACCATGTGGCAGCTGGTATTTTTTGCTTCTGGGAGAAGCAATTTTCTATGCTAGGTACACCCTGTGTTCTGGTCCCTGGAGCTAAGGGTACATACAGTCCCCCAAGTGGTCGGACACCTGCACTTGAGCTTCTCTGGCTGCTGGGGTGCCTGCTGTCTGGTGTCTGCTCCATACTGCATGGGTTCACGCACGAGCCAGAAATGCTAGTGTCACTGAAACGCTGCTTCCCACCAGTGTATCCTTGTTTCCTGATAGTGCCCATTTGAAATGGAACATGAAGCACTTGTGTTTTTCAAACCATTATTTTGTTGCATAACACCAATAATTGGATCAGAGCAGTTCATATTTACTTTGAAATGAAAATCCGGCTTTTCTCTTTAACTCTTACCTCTCCAGCAAGATCTGGGATAGAATCTAGACCATTATTACTTACTCTGTATGGATTTCATATTTGTTTTAGACCCAGGTATCAAGAGGCAACTGAAGTATTCCCTCCATTCTTAGTTTGTGATCAACAGCACATTCTGCACTTTCGTCTGTTAGTTTTTATGCCCATTGTTCTTGTTCACTATTTCCATCGATAGCCACCATCATAAAGGATCTGATATTTCTCTTTGAATACATGAGTGTCCTCCTAAGATTTGTCATTTTATGCTATGTGTTTTAATTTATGTGAATGGTATTCTTAGACTCCAATCTGTTACCATTTCCAGTTCACACTGTTTCTAACATCTGGTCATTCATTCTACTGTATTTCATTCTAATACATTGTTTTTAGATGTTTTCACACCATTTTATTCCCCATATCCCTAGTGATGGATGTCTGGGACCTGCTCTCCCCACGAACAATGCCAGGTAGAATTGCCCAGGGTTTTATATTCAGAGAAGGCACACGACCCTTAAGTATTGCTTAGTTATTTTAGTTTTTTTTTTTTGAGACTAGGTCTCAAAAAACTGCAGGTTCTCGTTGCCTGGGGTACCACGGATTCAAGCAATCCCCATCTTCAGCTTCCCAGGTAGCTGGGATTACAGGCATGCACCACCATGCCCAGCTATTTTTTTGGAACTAAGTCTCACTATGGGCCCCAGGCAAGACTCGAACGGCGATCCCTAGCCCTAGCCGCTTCATAGGCTGAAGCTTACAGGCACGAGCCACCGTGCCCGGCCAAGTTTTTTTACTTTTTTAGTAGATACTCGAATGTTTTCTGTGTGCATCATGTTATGTTTGGTGTTGAGAGGGATTCAGGAGGAAAACACAAGAGGACTCTGCTCTAGTCTCAACAAGAAGTTTGAAATTCATGTGGGAAGAAAGAAACACTGAAAAGAATGCACAGATAGTGTAAGAATAGTAATCATTTACTGATTATTTGCTATGTGCCAGGCACTTAAATGCACCTTCTTACTCTTTGTAAATCCAATGAGTGTGTATTATGCACTCTATTTTTCTGTTAAATATATGGTAGTTCAGAGTAGTTAAGTAAACTTCCCAAGGATGCACAGCAAGGATAACGGTAGTCAGAGGCTTAACCTTGGAACTCTTGCTGATAACTCCTGCTCCATAGTACCAGCTCCCAAGATGAGATGCTGTGTCTTGGCCTACAGCAGGTGTTCCACAAATACCTCTGAATCATTGTTGGCAGTAATAATGCATATTATTTTAAAAATATTATCCAGGCTGGGCATGGTGACTCATGTTTGTAAGCGGCAGCCTACAAGTTGCAGCTGGGGCCAGGGATCGTGGTTCGAGTCCCACCAGGGGCACATAGCAAGACCTAGTCCCAAAAAAGTAGCTGGGCGTGGTGGTGCGTGCCTGTAATCCCAGCTATATGGCAAGCTGAGGCTGGGGATTGCTTGAGTCTGTGGTACCCCGGGCAATGTGAGCCTGCGGTTCCACAGGCAAAAATAGTGAGACCTAGTCTCAAAAAAAAAAAAAAAAATGTCCACTAAGATGTTCTTTATGAGTATCTTATGATATTGATGTCATCTTATGATATTGATGTTATTATTAGTACCTTAATTTTGGTCCTGCAGAAAAGAAGGCAGAGAGAGGATGCATAACTTGACCAAAACCACACCGAGGTGGATTTTTTTAAAGTAAAGATTTTATTTTGATATGGTTATAGACTCACATGCAATTATAAGAAGTAGCCAGAGAGTCAATGAATCCTTTACCCATTTCCTCCCATTGTAACTTCTTTGCAGAACACAGTGCAGCGTCACAGCTGGGATATTGACCTCACTGGGCAAAACAAGGGAGGGCCTAGGAACTCTCCCATCGCCCTGGTGGCATACCTCCCTTCTTCTGCTTCTCCCTTCTTCTGCTCCTCCCTTCTTCTGCTCTTCTTCTACACCTCTATCTCTGGCAACCTGCTCTTTTCTCCATTTCCCCACTTTTATAACTTTGAGAATGTTATATCAATTAGAAATGGAATTAATATGTTTATGTGTGTATATTAACATTACATTTTATACATACAACATATCACCTTTGGGGATTTTCATTTTCATCCAGCATTCTTTGGTGATTCTTCCAGGTGGTCTCATACTTCAACAGCTGGTCCCATTTCAGTGCTAAGAAGTATTCCTTGCCATGAATGTACCACAGTTGGTTTAACCATTTACCAGCTGAAGGTTTAACCATTTACAGGGAGAAGTACCATCTACTTCTTTCTGATGTGGAGAGGAAAAGCTCAATTTTGAACCCTCAAATCTGGCACCTCCAGCCTAGTCTTGGGCCCCCAGAAGGGAAGAGAAATATGTCTGGACCGGGCAGGGAGAGGCTTTTGTGAAATTAATCAAACTGCAGTTGGCAGAAGACTTAGATTTTTGACAAGTTAAGCTAGAAGGATAATTTACTTCCTGAAATAGCAGAGTAAAGGGGAGGAAGTGGGAGTAGGGTTGGTTTAAGGAGCAGGAAAGCACCTGCCCACAGCCTGCTGAGCCTGTGTGGGGAACAAGCAGCAGGCTCCACCAGGCTGCAGCTCTTTGCTGGAGAGGTGACGATTGGAGTTAGGAGTGTGCAAAATGTGCCTCCTCTCATTCTTCCTCCCTTCTTTTCTTCTATATGGGGACACCTGTCTCGTTTAGAAAAATGAATCACTTCTTGATCCTGGTGAGGCCAATTTAGCTGTTAGTGAATGCTGCTGAGAGGAGCAAGAGTGACAGACAGTTGCTTCCATTTCTCTTGAATCCCTTTCTGTCTTAATTGCCTCACGAAAACTCCTTTTATGACTATTGTGAAAATTAAATGGCATTTTGCATGCAGTATCCAGAAGCATGCCTCCTCCTCCTGACCCTGGTTTTCCTGACTACCTGACACTTCCCTCTGTTGCCCCATGTGTCACTGTGCCAGTGACTCCTCTGCTTTCCTAGATGTCTTCTCTTGAAGTTTTTAAAAGATTTGCAGTTACATATTCCTGTCTGGGATGTTACATTATTGTATATCATGGAAGTCTGGTCTCCTAGTAGAGATGAGGCAGAAGTCTTGCATTTACTCAATATTAGACTTAAGGGCATCTTGGAACCATCTTAACAAACCCTCACTTTCAATGTTTGCTGTTCTTGCTGATTTTTTTAGTAGAAAAATTAATAGGCACTAATGAGAACAAATGACACAGAAATGCATATGAAGAAAGTATTCTTGCATCACTTTTGTAATTTTCAGTTCTGAGGTAGCTAAAATTCTAAAAGTTTAAAGCCTATTGTTTATCATTCTTCACTTTTCTTTATATCTGTAAATTTACATACATCTGTGGTTAATTTTCAATTTTATTTTATTTGAAAAGAAAACTATATCACACTCAGATGACTCCAAAACTAGCATTCTGCTCTTAGCAATGCATCATGAACATACTTTAAGATTTTACTTTTTTTCAAAGCAAGAAATTTGTCACATGGTTTTAAAAATCAGGCAGGAAGATTAGACTTCCAATACAGAGTAGCAGTTCTTACCTGCTCCTCCTATAAGTCTTGATTCTGTCTCCCCAAAGAGATACCCACTGAACTCTTTAAATTGTTTCTTCTGGTATTTGCCACCAACTTCTTTAAATAACATATTTCTTTTAGTATTCTTTGACTCATTTATTGTGGAATCATCTTTGATAGCTTAATAACTAGAGAATTCAGATTTTTTTGTCTAATCCTACAAAACATGTATATACTCATATGTATTATTTGATTTATTTGATTAACTGTCAGTTCTTACGTTATGGTATATATTAAATTGATAGTCACAGAAAAAATCATCAGATATATTAGGATTACATTTATGACCTGTATCATTTTTGTTTCTCTAAGATTTAGTAATTGCTTTATCTCTTTGATTTTAATATTCTCTGCTGGAGTATAATTTTATTACAATAATTTGCATCCATATAGTACTATGAGTTTTTGACTTGTGTACTTGCAGATCATCACAAGCCCAGCAATGTTATAGAAAATTTCCATGGCCTCAGAAAATGCATAGTGTCTCTTTTTAGTTTATCCCTTCCATCCTCTATCTTAGCCATGATTTTATTATTATTTTTTTTACTATCAATTATTTTTGCCTGTTCTGGAACTCCACTTGAGTGAATCAGATAGCCCATGCTTGGTTTGGTATCTTCCATGGCTATAATATATATATATAATATATATATTATATATATAATTATATATTATATATAATATATATAATACATATATATATAATAAAAGTTCTTTCTTACTGCTGTAGCATGTTTGCTTTGGTCCTATTTTTGCCTAGTTTTCCATCATGTAAATGTACCACAGGTTCTTCCCTTTCACCTATTGATGAAATTTGGATATTTCCAGTATGGAGCTGTTGTGTTAAAACTGTGAGAAGCATTTGTATGCAAGCCTTTGTGTAACAAGTGTTTTGATTTCTCTTGGGAAATATCTTGGAGGAACATTATAGGGTAATATGGTAGGTGGTGTGTTTTAACTGTTTTTCAGAATGAATGGTTTTCATATTCTTCAATAGCATAAGATAATTCTAGTTCCTCATCAACATTTGAGGCTGTCATTATTTTATTTTTTGCCATTTTAGTGCCTGTGTAGTTATCACTCACTTAAATTTTTTTAAAAAAATTAAAAAAATTTTTTTTTAATTTTAAAAAGTTTTAAAAAATTCTGTCTTTCTGTGTCTGTCAGTTGACCTCAGTTTCAGGTTTTTACCTGTTGAAAGACATCTTGGTGCTTTCTGATTTGAACAAATATGACTATTATAAGTGTCCTTGTGTCCTGTTTGGTAGGGAATGAGGTAAGCGCCAGTGCTGTTCTGGGAGCAGAGCTATGTAGATTCACTCACCTGCCTTTCTGAGGTTCTCTGCTTCCTCTCAGCTGTACCTGAGCTGTCTGACTCAGTTCTCTAGAGTAACCCTCTGCCTTCCCTCATTCCCCAATTTGCTCTAGGATAGGAGAGAGTAACTGGACTCTCCGTGATCCTCCTAAAGACAGTCATTCTCCTGTTTTTAGGTTAAACTTCAATCCCCAAGCCTGGGACTCCATCAAGTGTCCTCTCCACTCTCAAGCTTAGATTTTGAATCTTCTGGTCAGTCAAGTCAGCTACTTCTTGTCCATCTGCTTCTATGACCATGGGTTTATTGACTTATTTTGATAAGTCACTTCTTCACCTACTCTTTGTTTTTCCCACTTTGCTTAATGAAAGAAAGACCCTGTTGTTTTTACTAATGTCTGCAACATGTGCAATAATATGAATATATTGTCATTACTCAGCCACTTCCTTGTTGAGGAGTCTAGGTTGTTTGTGTGTGTTTCTTTGCTTTTTGCCTGTACATGTAATGCCTGCATGATTATTATCGACAGGTTCTTTCTATAGAAAGATTCTCCCAGTGGACTTGTAGGATCAAAGGTCAGTATTTTTTACATCTGAATAGCTATTGTCAAATTAATTTTCTAAAAGTTGGTTACAATTTGCACTACCACCCACACTGGGATCCTTTGCACTTTCCAAGTGAGAAAATGAAGACCCAGGAGGGCTGAGCATGCTGCATGACTTTGTCAAATATTTGTCATTAGATGATCGCTCTTTTCAATAACTAGTGATAAATAATGTTGGGTTATTTTGAAAGCAGAGGGGAAATAGGGATACCACCTAAAGCTTTTTATTTTGGCAAAGGAACCTTTCCTATTCGATTCTCCTTATGGTGGTAGCCATGGCATTCACTGGGATTTGTGTGGCAGCCCCATATGCTTGCAGGAGTTCTGGTGATGGAGCTCCCATTCCCACTCAGGAGGTCTTCAGGCATCATTTATCTGTTAGATCAGAGATTTTATTTCTCTTGGGGGGGGGCAACAAAATGTTGTGTTCCCTTGACCTTTAGTAGCTCTGTTTCTTTTCTAGGCCAACAATAACAGTGCCCAGACTGATCTTCTGAAGTACCATGACCCCTCCAGTACCTTACTTTTCCCACTGTTGTCACCTTAACCTACTTGCTCCTGAATGGTCTGCATCTCTGTGAACGGTGCCACGCTACCCAGTCTCTCTAGCATCATAGTGGCCTCTGCAGAGCAATGATAACCTCTTGTCAGTCATCTACATCAGGCCATATGGATAGGGTGAGATAATGTAGGTCACTACAAACCAAGTGTGATATTGGAGTCTGGGTACATGTTTGCCCTGCAACTTTCCTTCCCAGCGCCTCCTGGTTCAGTGACACCTTTTGTGGGTGTGATTACTGGAGCACTACCTGTCTCTCACGAGGGCAGAGATTAGTCCTTTGCTCACCACTGTGTTGTTAGGACAACTGCTGTAATTACTGAGTGAATGAGTGAGTAAATAAAAATATAAGAAGCTGCTTCCTCACACCTCTTATGACTTTTTAAAAAACATGGGAACATTTAATAACAGGTTCCTGATTATTCATTCTGGGCCAGAAACCCTACTGAAAACTTGACATGATAAGGGCAATATATATCATGCTATTATTATATTATCCTGTTCTTTGACTTTTTGCTCATTAATTTAATCCCCACAGCCGTTCTGTGGCACAAAGACTACAAAGGCTCCCATTCTGATGACTGAGGAAAGTGGGACCCACAGAAGTCCAGTTGCTTGTCCTGTGCCCTGGCTCTTCACCTCATACCCAGTCACCTCCTTGGGGGCCTTGCCCCAGTCTATCATCATGCCCTTTACATGGACTGTCCTTACAAGATCATGGTCACATGTCTAGATTCTTCTAGCATATATTGGGGTGATACCAGCTGATGTTTCAGTTCATTTGAAAAACCAAGTGCAGTTAAATAGACTCTGACTCTGCTGGATCCTCCCACCCCCATTTTCTCTCCATCCAGTCTTTCTCTTTTCATTTCACCCTCCAGAATTAATGGACTGAACAAAAACCTTCTATTTCCTAAATTCCTCACACATACTAGCTTATGTGGTTCTCAGGACAACCTGACAGGATAGATGTTGTTATAAAATTCCCATTTCATAGATGAAGAAAGTCAGGCACAGAGAGGGGAAGCCACTTGCTTAAGATGGCATAGCAGAAACTGATAGAGCTGGGTTCAAATCCAGACAGGCTGGCTTCAAAGTCCATTCTTGTTCTTTGCAGCCTGATCTTTGCCTATGTACAACTCAGTAGCAACATGCTTGTCAGTTGCTAGATGTTCAAATCCTCTGACCACCTTCTAGAGCCCTTAAGAATTACTCCTTAGTTTACTTTATCCTGTCTCAGCTCCTGAAAAACTACACCCCCCTTGGATTTTGGTAGCCCCTTGTCTGTCCCTCTAACACCAGGTACAGTGTGTGAGTCTGCCAGCTCCATGTTCTTAAGGACTGAGACACAAGCTGTGAGCAGTGGATACTGGAAGAAATGACAAGAGCAGAGCTCAGCGAATGTGGACTTAGCTAGATACTGTGGAAATGACCCTCAGACATCAGTTTCCAGCCTTCATTGTGAGAGTTTGGGCTCTTTTACCCCTTTGGAGTGAATTGATGGAACTTTTCTGTTCTAAATGGAAAGCTTCATATACAATTTTCCTGCTTTCTTTCCAGGAATACTAGAAAGAATGTTTTCATATCTGGCACTTTTCTTCACAGAGCTTATTAAAGGCTAAAATAATTAGTAGAAAATAATTCCTTTGTCTGGAGTGATGCTTCTTAACTGAGAAAAACCTGGAGGCTCCCTTTCAGAGATTCTGACTCATGAAGCCTGGGGTGGGGTCCTGGGACTTGTATTTGTGAAAATTCTCTACTGATTCTGAGTCATGACCCTGTTTGAACACTGTTGGTGTTTGGACCTTGCTTGGAGATGCAGTTAACCTTGGAAGAGATGAAGTGGGGTGGCACATTCAGGGTACGACTGGTCTTGTGATACTTTATGTACAGTTTGTTCTACAAAGTGTTAGGGGGCACAGAGAAAGCAAGAGAGCAATAACTGCACCTAAAAGAAAGGGGGATGTTTTCATTAGATGCTGACTTTGTTAGCTTAGAAAAAAAAAGCCTACGGAAATGCTACCCTTCTGCTTAATTAAGCTTGGGGGTTTATTTTCCTGTGATTGGGAACACTCTTCCTTCATATGACCAGCTTTACTATCCTTTCGGCATCGTGGAAACAACCCCAAAACGGCAGTAAGGACATCTACACATAAACATAAAGTAAAACTGCTGTAGAAACAGAGCTGAAAGTTTATCTTTTTTCCCCTGGAACGCTCATATATTGTTCCCACGTCGAAGTTGTCAGAACATCACATGGAGCCAAGTCACAGGCTTCTGGGCGGCTGTTCAGCAAAGTGCTCCCTGTGTAGGCAGGTCTTGATTATAGTCATTATGGAGGGGGACAGATTCTCTACCTCTGGTTTTGTTTCAACCTCCACAATATCTTGCAGAAAAGTGCCAAACGGTAACTCACTCACTCTCCGAATGTTTGTTTTTTCAAATAATAGATTTCCTGGTTTTATAGTCATATTCCATGTCTCTGGCTGGAAGCATTCATTGGGAGCATCATCAGAAGTGAGGGGGTCTAGGCAGCCTCTGAGCTGGCTGTCAGCTCAGTGGTTGGTGCTGGGGCTGGTGGCGAGGAGAGCAGAGGCAGGGCTGTGTCGTCCTGTAGGCCTGCCCTGCCCTCCCCAGAGAGGTCCCCCAAAACGGGACCTCAGGACAGGAGTGCATTAAGGCTCCCACAGTGGGCTTTCATCTTGCTTTTCGGTCTAGTTTGAACTGACCTAGGAAGGTCTTGCCAGCTCAAAGGATGTAGGACTCTAAGAATTAAGAGCACATTCTTCACCTCTGTATTTAAAGCCATTTATCATCTGGGTACCTCTTTTCTAATTATCATGCCCTTTCTCCTCCTCAGTGTCCTCTCCTTTCTGCTAAACTTATTTCTGCCCCTAAATTTTCCATTTTACTTTTCCTCATGAGCCCTCCTGCCACCCTCCCCCACAATAGACACTCAGCATGGCCATGGGTGGGACTCTCCTCATCTTATCCACACCTACCTAGTTTCTTTATTTATCAGTGAAATTTTGCTGTGACCTCAGCATCCCTCATCTGCCTTCTTTGAGATCCTCCTGAACCCACATCCTGCCTGATGTAGCATAGTGCTTTCGGAACACTGAGTCTATAAATAGTAGAGTCCTCTGGGGTCACATATAATAAGGATCAGTTGGTGAGTGAGGTGGGGGATGATGAAGAGAGTCCTCCCATTTGCCCCATCAAAGCAAAAAGTCCCCGAGAGGAGAAACTGGGCTTTAATCTTTAAGATTCCTTCTCAGCACTTAGTAATTCATAGTTGTGCAGCACAAACAAACAAAAACAAGACAGGGAAACACTTCTGAGTGTGCAGTCAAGACCTTATTTGGAAAATGTACAGTGATTTATGTTTTCCAAGACCAGCAGAGACCCTTTGAAACTATGTACTGCTGACCTCATGGCAAATTTTGAATGTAAAAAAATACTTGTATTAAAGTTGATAAAGGATTTAGGAGTAGGCGTTTTTAGGAAGCTGGTGAATCTTACAAGTTTTCAATCTGTTCAGTGCCTTGAAGGGTCAAGACATTGTCTCATTGCTTAAGGGAAAGCGTCAGAATGGGGAGCAACAATCCAGGGAAGCCTAGCTGCTGAGGGCTTCTACTTGACTTCAGTTTCCCCTATACTGATATCTCACATCATCCTGGATTAATATAGATATAGGCATTCTTATTTTAGAGATGAAGGAAATAAAAGTCCCAATGTTTGGGAGGCTGAAACCCCAATTATCTGATGATCCATTAGGAGTTCTTCCTGTTTGCTCTCTTAAACTTGGCCTAAAAGGTGAGGGAGTTTTCCTATGTGCGGGGCTCCTCTAGCAAGCTCCCACAGTGAGTCATCCATGCCTGCCCTGGTGGGAGAAAAAAACAGCCATGCTTATGCTGAGAGCTGAGCAGGAGACAAGTTATCCCTTTTCTGCAACTGACCCCATCTCCAGAGTGGCATTCCTCCCTGGCTGCCATGCTTTGGGAGAATTGGAGGAAACTGGAGAGATGTCAGAGAGTAGCGAGAAAAATAGATGAAAGGATATACTCATGTTCAGAAGGTTCATGAAACTGAGGTTTCCGTGATTTTCTTCCCTTGAGAAGCAAACAGGGAGAGGAAGGCAACAATACCCTTAAATAACCAAGGCTTCTAGCTAGTTCCTCTCCATTTCTATGAAAGATTAAGCTGGGGAAGGTCAATCTCAGGTGCAGTGATCATGTGCCATCAGGCGTGGTGAGCATTTTTACGTAGCTCAGCCAACCGCTCGGCCGGTGCCAAAGCACAGTCCCAAGGACTGGGTGAAATCCGAGTTACTCTGCAAAGGTTGGGGGCTGGCTTTTGTTGGGGTGTTCTGACATTTGCATTCACTTGACTCTCAGAGGTCATGATCTGTTCATTCAGTCACTCATTCATCAAGTCTGTACAGAAAGTAATTTTTGTGTTTGGCACAATCTTCCCTTGGACAGAGAGTATTGCTGGGCCCATCAATTGTGCTTTGGGGATTAGGGAATTTGTGGCTCCCTGGGAGGTGGAACAGGTAGACTGGCACCCACACAGTGCACCTTTTGTTTAAGAATGACTTTCAGCCTCATCATTGTTGAAAATAATTGCGCATATACTGGAGCAATTTTTGTATAGATTCGCATTCGCATCCATCCTCTCTTCATCACCTTCTCAAGCTGCAGAGCATAAGATATGCAACGATTCTTTTGGGGGGTGGGTAGGGGGAATAACCTCAAAATTCATCTGCTTTGTTAGGAGGCACATCCCAAGAGACAGGTGCCCCCTGGCTTCCTCTGGCTGCTGTTCTCGCTGCATGATAGCCCCCTAGTGGCCATAAACCATTGTCCCAAGATTGGCCTTCAGGAACTGTTTCAACTGGAAGCCAATCCCAGAAGGGAGAGCCTGCAACTCACTTCATCACTCAGTGGTGTGGGAACCAAGAAACTCTTGCTGTTGGTGCTGCTCATACCTTTTATTTCAGAGTCCATTTAGGACACACTCTGGCCAGCCCTCCATGGCTGCCTTTCCCACCGTGTCGCTGTGATTCTTTCTTTTCAAGCTAATGTTTCTCACCCTTGCAGCTAGTCTGGTGCAGCTGTTCTCCCTACCAGCCCATTCCCTGTCTCCTGCTGCTGAGAGGTCAGGTCTCAGGAACCCTGGGAGCAGGGATGGGGACCATCTCACCAAAACATAAGCTATTCTTGCAAGATCCTGACAGTGGACAAGACTGTCCATTTTCATTGGGTTACTGCATAAGCAGGAAGTTGGGGGTTGTTTTATTCAGTTCTTTGTTTAGTTGTTCATTCATTCAACACCTGTTGTATGTGCTAGAATCTCAATTTTGATAGAATTTAGGTTGGTACCTTGAAGGAAAAAGGCAGAGAAAATAAACAATAAGCCAGACAATTTAAGCATGAAATGAAGCATATGATACAGAATGATGAAAGGGTAAATGAGGGAGGAATTGGGTTTGGTGGCCTGAGGGGGCCTTTCTGTGGCCTGAACTGGGAGCTGGTGCTTGGGCTTGGCCCAAAGTCTGGGTGCAGTGGATGAGCTGTGTTCTCCCGTGACTTCCAGCCCTTACGGAAGTGTGTTCACTTTCTGTTTTTCTTAGGAAACTCACAACCCCTCTATGATGTTTGTTTTAATAAATGTAATTAAACATCTAAGTTAGTGCAAAACTGCTTGGAATTCACCATTTGGAGCAAGTTAAATGTCAAGTTGTATTTATACACCAATTACTTATTGAGCGCCTCTGAGCCGATGGCAAAGTGCTGAATCTTGGGCACAAGTTCTGTCCTCAGAGGACCTCAGTCTGGGGTGTCTGGGGGCACACTTTTGTGAACGAGACTGGCCCCAGGGCTTCCCTGGAACAAGAGAGACCTGTCTGCATTCCAGATCTAGTGCTAGGTGGTGTCAGTGGTTAGTAGAACTGAGGCTTACCCGCCACATTGTGGAGAAACAGATTTTACTTACAAATGTTAAACCAAGAGCAGGAATTGTGATTTATAGAACTAAGGCCTTTATCGTACAATGGTCAATTCTTTGAAGATGTGATTCCTGAAAAAAAAAAACCTAGTGTTTAATTTTATATTTTGCTGTGTTTTATTGAACATTTTATTAGTAACAACTCACTATTTAAAATGCGCGTTTCAATCAAGAGAAACAAGCCACTACATTTGAAAGAAAACCCACCACTTTACAAAGGAAGAACTCTGCCCCCAATTTCTACAAATTTATCCATCCAGACATTTCAAATAGTCCCTGGACCTTTCACCCCCAATTTGTGGTAAAGTACACATAATCTAAAAGAAATCATTGTGATCATTTCTACATGTACCATTCAGAGGTATTAGCCCATCACTGTCACCCACAAGCTCGTTTCATCATGCTTGAGGATGTAGGTGCTTTTTTACACCTTCTCATTACTTGGTGTATTTTACCTGTTACAGTCAAGACACTGCTAGGTGCTTTCCCTACAAATTAATTCTTATCATAATCTTATAAGGGGCATGTTACAAACACTATTTACTAATGAGAAAGTATGCTGAAGGGGTTAAGTAACTTACTGAAAGTCTGCCCCGTTGAGTGCTGGAATGGGAATTTGAACCCAGCTTCATCCAAAGCCAAGCTTTTTCTTTCTTGTTCCATAGTTATTCTCAATTCAAATTTGTGATTCTGGCACCTTGCCTTCTGCCAGTCACTGCTGTCAGCACTGATCAGAGCTCTGTTCACATTTTCTTAGAATACTAAGCCTGTTTCCTTTTTGCTGAAAGTTTCCAAATCAGTAAATATGAGTGCCAACACCACAGGCATCTGTAGAAGAAGCTGCAAAATGAAACTGTACTTTCTTCCTGAAGTGAATTTGGAAGCATATCCCTGGAATGAAACAACTGTATATCTTTCTATTTAGAATACTCTCTCCCTCTAAACAGTCATTATTAATTTTTAGCTCTAACTGGAGGAGTGACTCTCCTCACCGTTACAGATAGATACCTTCCTGCCCCTTGCTGATGGCATTTGTGTCTTCCTTTTATGAAAACACACGAGCATCTGACATTACATTCCTTCTTAATCATCATTGGCTGGTCTGAGCTTGGAAGAAGGTAATGAAGAGGTCAATACTTTAGAAAGTTCAGATGAGGTCGCAGTATTGGGATCACTGGACTTGCTTATGTACAGGTCTCTTCATTTGGGGTGAGGAGAAAGCAAATTGCATAAAACCATGCAAGTGTTAGCAATATTATTATTCTTGGAAGAAACAGTCCACTAGAGAGTGTGGTTGGGAATTAGCAGTGAAGCATCCTCAGTTTCTTCCCCCTTTATGAGATTGTGATGCTATATTAAGGCTTAGCACTCAGATGGCGACACCAAACATATGGTAGAAGAGAGAAAGAAACATGTTCTTTCTCTAGTTTGACATGCAAATAAGAAGGAAAACATTGCAAAGGCACCAACTGGCTTCTAATCTTGGAGAGTACGGGAAGGCCACCCCAAGACCCCAACCTGGTAACCTCAAAATATCCTCCCCCAGACCCCCATCACCATCCTTCTTCCCTCCAGTGGCAGTAGCATGAGTGTAGGGATTCCAGTGGTCCTGTGAAGGATGGGTCTTAGAGAAGGGATGGCACTGCTGTTGTTCACACTCCTTTCTCCTCTAGGTCTCCATCTCCCCCCAGACCCAGCCATCTTTAGCTCTCTGCCCTGCACATTCTGCAATCCCTCATGCATTTGCATTTCTCCCATTGATTGACTGGAAGTACATCGTAAAGGGGTAGGGATTGGGGACGTGTCAGCAGCTAGCTGATTTTTCGGTGTTTTTATGCATAGTGTGAAAGCTTCCATCCTGTGACTTGACGTCTCTGACCCACTTTAAATGATTATTTTGCCATCTGAGTAAGGTCAAGCCTCTTGAACTGGTTCTGCATGATAGGACCTTTGTTCTTGATTTTATGCCTTCATACCATATCTACCCAGCTTCTCCCCTCCCCACCCCAACCCTTTATCATTCCCCATTACAGCCACTGGCTATTAGCGTTACATTCTCTATCTTCAATCTTAAGTGATTTGCAGAAGCTATTCCCTTCCTTGGAGGACTCCATCTACCTTACCCCCCACCCAACATGCCTTTCATTTTCACCAGGAGGTCTTCTCAGAGTCCCTAAAACTGGTCATGTTCCCCTGCTGTGTTCCAGCAACTCTCATGCACATATTTAACACATACTGGCACAACACACACCGGCACACAAGCCTGTTTAGTAGAGCCTCCCCAGAGAACCTAATGTGTTATAGCCTCAGAGCTCAGCAAATGCCTGCTGAAGGAAAGGGTGAACTCCTTCTGCACTGGCTGTGAAGCTCTCCTGCCTGTGTATCATTCTATGTCAAGTCTATAAATGTAGAAGAAGAGTGGTACGGATGAGGGTGAAATTATCTTTCCTTCAATCGTGGTAGAAGGAGCAGCCTCAGAGACCTATTCTGTGGCCACTGTTGACTGTCCTTCCCACCCTTACTTCCCTGCCAGTGTTTCCTGCAATCAGGAAGACTCTCTGTCTGCTGTCCTCCTTCACCCTCACTGGCCCATCCTCTTAACAGGGCAGGGACCTTACCCCTTCCTGTTCCCTCTTTTACTCAAAACACAGTTGTTCCTGGACATACAAAATGTTCCGTGTCTGTTTTCTGAGTGTATAGATTGATTAATTCAAATGACAGTGATAGGACTTTCAGCATCAGAAAGAGAATGACTTCTATTACTACAGATACAGAGAAAATACTCCAGAGGCATGTTGGCAGCCAGAAGGGCTACAGAGACTATTATACTGTAGCACACCCCCACTCCAGCAAGACCTCAGGGGAGCCTTTACCTCCATTTTCTCTAGGCCATGCTCATGTGAAAACTCATTCAAAGGGAGGGAGAGCTAATGTTTATCTACTTTATAACTAGCATTTGTTTTTTAGTGTCCATCAGTTTATTATTTGTTTAGTTCCATCAATTTGCATACTGTTAGTTTTATTACCAGATCGGCTCAGCCCTTAGGTATTCTCATTACAATGCTCTCTGGAAAAGGAATATTATTTAACAATCAAATGACTGGTAGATACGTATTCCTTACTTGGGTATTTTATCTGTGTCTTGGTGTTCAGTTGGAGACTTCTGTGCACCTGAAATGTGACATGAAAATTCCATGGTAGAGCCTCTGAAATAATTGGTGATTTCTGATGTTAATAAACTCCTTAAACTCTGTGTCTTTAATGAGAGGGGAAAAATCCTGTAATACACTCCTCTGCAAAACTCCCCCTTTGCATGATGGAAACTGACAGCTGTCCTTATTATTATTCTGCAGACCAGCTCCTTCTCTTTTCTGAGAGCAACCCATGTTCCTAGACCCAGAAATTTCCGCTCCTAGAAAACCCTTTTCATTTGCTTGGCCAGTGAGGACATTTTTCCTGATTTGGGGTTTTGTTTGCTGTCAGTTGGCCTTTACCCCTTCCTGTTAGGCAAGGCTCAGTGTAAATTAAAGATTTTGCCAGCAGGGTGATGGGAAGTAAAAGGATTTTAATACCGACTCCTCAGTATTTGGAGGTTCATGATCTTTTCTGTTCCAAGCCTTCTTACTGTAGAAATGGAGACTGTTCTGTCTGCTTCACAGGCGAGCTCTTTGAAAATGAAACTGAAGCTTTTCACGTTTTAGGTCTTCATGAAAGGAATATGGTATTGATAGCATTGCGCCGCATTTGGGGATCTTAATTGCAAATTTATTGAACAAATCAGCTCAAAAATTTCAGAAATGTTACTATATTTTTGGTAGAAATCATGAAAATATGAGAAATGGATAAATAGGTTAAAATTTTTCTCTCATGAGATAGAATCAAACTGTTTGCATCTCCCTGTAATGGATGGAAGGAGCAGGGAGTTAGGCCAATAGTTTACTTTCCTCAGAATGTTCATGACTGCATTGAATTGTGTGTTCTTGCCCGGGATTGACTCCAGCTCTGTAGGAACTTGATCACTTTTTCAGTGTGGGGTGACAGGAAAAAGATTAAGATCTCTGTTCTGAGTTGCATTTCTAGGTAAAATTTTCTTTCAACTTAATTTGAAAGAAGAATTCATCATTCATAATAGATATCTTTTGGATTAAAATTATAGTTTTGATAAACTACTTTGACTGAAAAAGATAATGAAATAATAATAGAAACTCTTAAATCTATGATTGTAAGAAATAAGTTGATGCTGGACAGATTCTAAAACATACCATGGAAGAGGTGTTTTGTGGACATCTCAGGAAAGGGAAGCAGGAGTCACTTTGAATATTGAATATTAAAATATTCAGTATATTATATTCAAATATTCATTGACTGTTCAGTAGAGTTTTGACATGAATGAAATCTGAAATACTCCAAGATGCATAACTATTGTACTGCCTAGTAATCATTTATTGGTCTAGCAATGAAATTGGCTAGGATTTCTTGAGGCCAAGACAAGAGACGTTTAGTCTGGCACTTGCAGACCTGATCCAAATGATAAGTCTCAACAAATGACTGCTGATGAATATTCTTGTAGATTAGATGAAAAAAAATTAGGTAGATAATACCACAATTAAGTGGATAGAGTATCCATGCCCAAAAGCTGTTGTTTGATGGATAGGTGGATAGAAACTTGAATGGGAACTTCTAGAGATTCCCTCAGGACTGGTACAGAACATATTATTTCCAATACTGAGAAAAGAAAATAGCTTAAATGAAGACATGGAAGGTGTGTTTATTAAATTTGCATATGGCCAAAAGCTAGATCCAATAATAATTCTACCAAATGAGATAATTAATTCATTAATTGAATTTTCTCCAACCCTGGTTTCTTTTACTTTCAGGCTTTTATTTTAATTTTACCACTCATGCTCTTTATTTTCTGGTTTCTAGTTATGATTGGATCTTGATAATATACGAAAACACTCTTTTGCCATTTTCAATGAGTGTAAAGAAATACTCTGGTAAGGATCCTTGAGGGGTTTTCTTAGCATATCTGAGCTAAAATATACAAAAAAGAGATGAGTTAAAAGTAGTCTGGAAAAGTAAATCTCATGTGTTTTGGTCCAAATAGTTGTAAAAACTAGGGTCAACTTATTTATTATCCTGGGCAAACTACATCTTCCTTTCATGCAGTCTGTGTGAGCTAGACTTTTTTTAGGGTTGTCGATGTCCCCAATGGACCTCTTACCCCTTTGCCCTTCTGCTAGAGCTCCCTGAGTAAATGAAGCTACCTCTTTGGATTTCCCAACAAAAATAAGAATCTTTTTTCATTTAGTGAGTCAGAAAATAAATAGAAACCAACCCTGAAAAATTGTGCCAAATGACTCAACTTTTGACACCAAAATTTGGTTTCTTTCATGTTTGTGACCAATCAGATAACTCATCATCTTAATATGCCATCAAACTTGAGGTTTTCTTACACAAAGAAATTGTCCCGTTACTGGAAACCTCCGTGACCTTTCTCCTCAGAAACTGACTTGTCTTCATTTACCCTTCCAGTTGTTGATGCCTGCCTTAGTGCTTAGCTTCCTTCACCTTTTCCTCAAGGGAGTTTTCCTGCCAAGCTTCAGGATTCCTGGCTCTTTTCAACCATCTGGGTTTTGGAGCGTTCCCTGCATTTTCAGTTCCCTCAATGAGGAGGCTTCCCTCTGATTTTGAAGAATCTCCAGGGTTTTGTACTAAATTATACATTTTCTTCACCAGTTACACAAGTCCTGATCCATATCTTGTATAATTCCACAGAGAAAATGACTTCCTACATTATTTTTTCATAAGCCATTACAAGTTAATATTAATTTCATGTTAATATTCCTTTAAGGCTGCTTTTAATGGGTCTCTTCTTTATCCCTGAAGAAAGTAGAAGTATGTGTCAGAGTGCTCACATAGAAATTTCATATGTTGGGATTATATTTCTAATAAGCAGAGATGCAAATGGAATTGTTTGAAGGTTAGATAATGTGCACAAAAGCCTTACACCCATTCCTTTTCTTCTGAAAAGCTGTCATTTTCTTAGCATCTGACCTTTACCATGTGTCTCAGATCTCTTAGAATCATTCCAAAGTTTGTATCCTCCTCTGTCTTCTTTACACATTTTCAATTGATTAAACATTTCCATGAAGAGCATGTGGAGCAGTTAACATTTTCCCATACCTTATTTGACAGGAGTAATCATTTTTCTACCCTACCATTTTTAGTCAGAATTAAAAATGATGACGCATTCGTCATTGAGCTAACACTTTTATTTTAAAATTTATTCTTAAAGCTAGACATGAAATATACCTCTATTTTGACTTTTACTTATGGAACAATGTCGAAGTATGTGAACTTCATTTGTTGAACCATCTATATCAATTATTTCATTGTAGGATGCCTTTGATTCTAGGTAATAAAAAAAAAACAAAGTTTAAATTGGGTTAGTTGGTTTGTGTTTTTAAAGAGCATAAACTTTATACCCTTTCTCTTTCGTCTGTTTTTCATGGCTCTATCCTATAGTCAGTTCCTTTCTGTGATTACAAGATGGCTGCCAGCAACTTCTAAACAACACTTGCTTCCTTGTACAAGGTCTAAGCGACATGTTCTAGTCTTACTGCCAATGAGTAGAGTTAACTTTCTCTAAGTCCAGCTGTGTGTGAGTGATGGACCAAGAACTTGAAAGGAAGAACTCCACAGGAAGGGGGTTGCCTGGCAACCTGGTATTCTGTATACCATCTGAATTTCTAAAAGATAGCTGACTAGTAGTTCCTCTAAAAAGACCGCCCATATTGTAAAAATTCTTGAGAAAATGTTTACATTAATTTGTCCATTTTCATTGAGGCTGACTAACTTTAAATTATTTTCCTACTACTTAAAGAATTTCTGTAATTTCTCACACATGCCTAGTTTTTAAAATGTAATTGAAACAGTGTAAATAACTTATGTTCAGTATCTTCCATTAAACAAAATGACTGACATGAGAAGAATTATTTACTCTTAAAAAAAAACAACAAACCTCTTCATTATTTTTATCCAGGTGCTAGATTAAAAAGTTGAATTTAGATGTGGGAGTTGATGTCTGATGTAAAGCATTCATCTAGTTGATAGTTGAGTCTCAATTTTTTTTCCCCAAGGATGTTAGGATAGCGATTTCCTGAAATGTCACTGAGTTGTTTTTTTTTGTTTGTTTGTTTGTTTTTGTTTTTTGGAGACTAGTTCTTGCTACTTTTGCCTGTGGAACCAGGCTAACGTTGCCCTGGGTACCACAGATTCAAGCAATCTCCAGCTGCAGCTTCATGGGTAGCTGGGATTACAGGCGTGCGCCACCACGCCCAGCTATTTTTTTGGGACTACGTGCCCCCGGAGGTACTCGAGCCGCAATCCCTGACCCTGACCGCGGCTTCCTAGGCTACCGCTACAGACATGGTCAGTGAGAATTTTTAGTAACCTTTCATTGTAATAGTTTGTAGCTTCTCTTTGTCTGCTTTATATAGTTTTAAAAGAAATTTTTCTCACCACATTTGCAGATAAAGTGGAAATCTGTAAAGATCTTTCTATGGAACTAATTTTATTATAAGTGTTACAGAAATATTAAAACTTCTCTTTCTCAAAAAAATAACTTATCTTAAAGAAATATGGAGAAATACACCCATATTTTTAAAGACAGTGGAGTAGAAAGGAGTGTTTATAAGTGAGAGAGTTGTGGGTTTGAATTCAGGATGAAGGTAACCTTGGGACATTCACTGATATTATTAATAACAGGCACCCTACTGGCATTTTCAGTTGTACCAATAAGGCTGAAGTGAAATTTGATCACGCCAGTGTCCCACACTGGAAGCTCTAAGTAAATGATATTACAAAAAATACAGAACTGAATAAGAAAAGATATAGCCACATCTAATGGAATTAGAAAATCCCAACCCTGTGTTATGTTGAATTCTTTTACTTTAAAAACACAGACAAGTTTCCCTAAAATTTGCAGTCTGCCTAGGGTTAGTATAAAAACTATCACTCTACAGGTGTCTAGATATATTGACACACATGCCTGTATATGGAATGGGAAAGAGACAGTCTTTCGTTTGGGAGAGTCTCTATTCCACAGCAGTTCTGACCTTGGGCGAGAAAAGCTGCTGGGTTACCAGCCTTCCTTCTGACCTGAGCCAGCAATGCCTTTCTCCTGGGGTGACATGTCTGTAGGGCAAAGGACGTGTTCCCACTCCATACACAATGACCTACACTGTGACTCCAGAAATTCTCCCCAGAATACTACCATGAGAGAAATTTAAGCATTTAAAATTCAACCTTAGTATGAGGTGGAAGTATTGTACTTAAGAGTTTGTTGTTTTGATTTATAACTTCATCTATACCAAAGATGTGTCTTCATGAGGTAGAAACATTACAAAGAAGTTACATTTTGTCATCATAAACAGTTGAGAGTTTGTGAACAGTCACCCAATTTACCCATCTCTAAAGCACACTCTGGCTACAACATTGGTTCTCTAATTTGACTAATCATCAGAGTTGATGGAGACTTTTAAAGGCCATCATGATCCTGAAATACCATCGAAAATCCAGGCAAGAGCTTTAACTATTACCTAGGAGTCTCTTCGGTTGCTTGATGCCAGTACCATCCCACTGCACGGACTCCAGTGTCACTCAGGGATGCTCTTTAATTCAATACCACTTCAAGGATAATTTGATACCAGTTTCCCAGTAAATCTGGAGACTCCCATTGGGAGACATTTGCCTTTTGGTATCTGAAGATCTGGGCTTTGCCAGCTTTGAACGTGCACTAGTACAGAGAAGCAGCCATGGTGTCTGCCGCCTTGACTTTCATTTCATGTTATTATTAAGTACCGCGTTTGAGTGACAGCTAAGAGAAAAAGAGAGCAGATAGGTATGTCTCTGCATCGAAAGCAAAGCATAACTTCTCTGTGCATGCTGTGTGCTGCAAACCTATCGAATTTTAGTGGGTATCTATATTTTCAGAAACTCCAAGTAGCTGACACTTTCTCTTCATAGTGTTTGGGGTTGATGACAGTGAAAAGCCTTTCTAATATTATTTAGCTTCCTATTCATTTTTAGTAGTTTTAGTGCACAATTTTTTAGTTTCTTGTTTCCAATAGTTTTCTGAACATAAAAAAAAATATTCAATGAATGGTATTAACTCTGGAATGTGGGAAAGCAGAAAAATTCCAGATAATGATAGAAACTGTTTTGATTCTCAACATTTCCTTTTCCTTTAGAGGGAAAACATATTGTTGCAAAGACTCGTGAACTTGACATTTTGTAGCACTCCAGTCTTTCCATTACTACCTCTCAGAGCTCCTGTGTTAACCTCAGTCCCCAAGGAAAGCTAGACATTTACACTATGGTCAAATTGACTTTTTCTCCAAGTTCATGATGAAAGAGAAAAGTGCATAAGAACTTTCCACTTGGGAAATTAAAAGTGGAGTAAAGTGAAATTTCATATTTAAACTTATACCATTAGTAAGAAAGAGGATGAGGGCTTGTAGCATGGTTCATAAAGGAATTTCTTTCCATTACTCCACTTAAATACCTCTGCAAAGCAAAGCACTGCATTTACTTAGAGCTTTCCTCATGTGCACACTGCTTCTTAGTTCCTTCAGCATAAAACCCACACTGTTGTACTTGGCAGTAAAGTCTTTCATAATATCCATTAATCTGCCCTCAGATATGTCTTCTGAGTTACCATCCTCTTCAGTGACCTCACTTCTGTGTCTTTGCAAATGCCATGCCCTCTTGCAAGCTGCCTCTTTTCCTTTGCCTTTCTATTTCTATTTCTTTGTCTTTTTATTCCTGGCAAACTTGCAGAACCCAGAACACATGTCATCTTCCAGGGCTCAATCCTGGGGGACTAAGACAGTGGAGCACCCTGTAATTCCAAGGCCAGTATCTGATTCACAGAAGGACACTGGTCATGCTGGAACATGTCTGCTTTAACTTCGGTCCTCCTACACTAGCCTTGGATCTTCTTGGTCTCAAGAACTAGGTCTTCTTCACTTTTTTTTTTTTTAAATCTCTGCTGTTTACCTTTCTGCCTGATGTTCCATGTTTTATGAAACCCAGGTCTGTGAGTTTTATGCTTGTGCCATATGGCTTTCCAAGGACTCCTGTATACAATGACTTTGAGAAGGCTTGTACTTTACCTTCCTTCACCTCCACACCCACCTGCTTTGGCCTGCAGTGCAACTAGTTGGTGGTATTCTTGTGCAGGGTCCCAGCATCATGTCTTTTTTTGTTTGTTTGTTTTTTGAGACTAGTTTTCACTGTGTTATCCGGGGTAGTCCTGATTTCACAGACTCAAGTGATTCCCAACCTCAGCCTCCCAGGTAGCTGGGATTACAGGCACCCGCCACCAGGCCCGACTGCTTTTTTGAGAACCAGGTCTTGCTCTGTTGCCTGGGGTAGTTTCAAATCTGTAAACTCAAGCAATCCCTGTCCTCCTGCCTCCCAGCGCTTGGATTATAGGCACGTGCCACCAGGCCCAGCTTGACTGTCTTATTACACAGCTTGTAGGTATTTATTCATCATCAACCACATTAGACCTCTGGGTGCTAAGTCCACCACCAGCTCTGGTCTCCCTTCCCCAAGAAAAGAGAGATTAAAAAAATAAAAAGATGAACAGCAAGAACCACCAGATGGCTCATCTAACTCTACACTCTTACTGCAAGATCCTAGAACTGCCAGTCTTCATTCCCAGATTAGTTGCTTCCCGCTAAGGTGTCCAGAATTAACCAGCATCCATCCCCACAGGGACTGTAATTGCCTTCTGATTTTCCATCTTGAGACCACAAAATAATCCTGATTCAGTCTTGTGCCTGCCTTTCAGGATGCACCTCCAGATTTGATCTTATTCTTTCTGTTTCTTTACTCCTCCAATGTTCTTGGCATCCTTTCCCCAAATTAAATCATTCTGCCAGGTTTCTGCCTACAGAGTATGTTACAGTACTGATGGCACCTCCAGCTTCTGGTGAAATAGTAGCTCCAAGGCTATGCACCCAGCAACTATGTGACGAGTCTGAACTTAAAGAGATTGATCAAAATTGTATTATTATCTATATATTGTATGTGCATGTGCATAGGTAGTGCACACACACATGCAAGCACATGTTATTGGTGTAAGCACTCACACATCTGAAAAGTATGTGTATACCCCCATGTGCAATTGCATATGCATTTGTGTATATATGTGTTAATGTGTTTATATGTCTACATTAGTGCATATGTGTATGCGTATGTACATAGCACCCTTATACCTCCATCTTTGTTGTTGCAATATTGAATTTATTCTGATTTTAATATGGGCCTAAAAAAAAAAATCCACAATTCTAAGGAGCCGTAGATTCAGGAAGCAGCAGAATATTAGCTTTCTTAGAATAGGCCTTCTCTTTGTACCTGAAAATAATAATTATAATCATCCTTTCTAGGTAGAGTAGGGACAGAATCTCTTTATTCACTTTTATATTACTGATTACATTTGCTTCATTTTTTCTTATACGTTTTCCCTTTTCCTTTTTTTAAATGAACACAATCCCTTTAAAAATCTTTAGAACCCCAGTACATAGGCAAGTAAGAAATGTAGATTTTTATCAGAATGAATCTGTAAATCCAATTCTATAACTTATTTGTAGTTAGTTCTTTTATTTGTTGTGGTAGGTTCTATCAGTGGGAACACAAACACATGTAGTGGGTAGTCTCCACTGTGTTCACTTTGATATCTAGTCTACTGGCCTCTGTCTTTATTGAGAATCTGAAGGACTTGGGAGGAGCCAGTTTCATTAAAAGTGACCTCCTGAAATTCAGCCATTGGACTTATGGGCTCTGATCCTTGGAGCAAAAATCTCTGTGTCTTGCTCTGAAAAAGTCAGAGCTGCCTAAAGTGCACCCATATGTGACCTCTACCTGGCCTGGTCCTCCCTCTTGTTGCCTGGAAGATTATGGCCACCACTTGGACACATCAGCTGCTGTGTCTGAGCACAGGAATATGGTGACTGGCCATCCCCCTCCCTGAAAGTTAATTGTCAGGGACAATGTAGGTGGCTGAATTTCTTCTATCCTCCCATCCCACATTGCACATTGTTTTCCTAATTCCCTTTCTAAATTCTGGAAGAAAAAACTGGGTGAATAGCAACTAGTTTATTAGCCACAAATTATTCGTAGTATCATTTCTGGGAATTTGTATATAATCCTGGAGCTCACTCAGGATGTCTCTTAAGAATTGTCATCCCTTGGGTTATTATAATCTTTTGTTAGCAGAAGATAATAAAACTATGAACTCAGAACTGCCTCAGCATTTAACACCCATCTTCCATAAATCTATGCTTTGGAGAGATGGTGCATTTAACATATACCCCCTTTAGAAAAATTGCCCAGAAAGTGGAACATACTATACTTTCTAATCAGGACTCTAATTTCCATTATGAAGGATCTCTTGCTTTCTCAAGAAACACTATAGAACTGCCCTTACTACACACTATCACAGAAATAATTTTTGTGTTTTAAAAATTACACACACACACACACACACACTCACTCACACTCTGAGCTACACACCCCACCAATCACATGCCCCCACATGAATTCCCAGCATGTAAGTCCTTGAAAAAAATGCTTTCTTCTATTTTAATGCACCTGATTTCCTGAAGCCTGGGCCTGATCAGAAGAATTGTGTGACAGCATTAATTGCTAATGTGCAAAAACTAAAGAACATTTGATTTTGCACCATCATCTGTTAATGTGGGCACTATTTTAGAACAGCATAGGATTCATCCTCCCAAGATGGAAAATCAGTTGCTATTGGGGGTTCAAAGCAGACTTCCCATCTCTGTTTTTCTTACCCTTTTCACCCCATTTTTAAAAACTTTACCTTCACTACCAAAGAAATGACACAATTTCCGAGCAGATTTAGAGAGCCACCTAGGATCATGCTCACTTGGTCCAGGTGCTTCTAGAAAGAGTGGATAGCAATCCCTAGCCTCTTCTTTCCTTACCACCAGCCCAAGCCTCAGTATTGTACCAGAATTGTGCAGCCAAGCCTGCCATCCAGGCCACCTACTGACATGGCATAGCTTGGGTTTGAGGTGTGACATGCAGAACATTCACTGTGGGTATCAGCACAGAGAAAGCACAGGATTTTCATGGTAGGGGAGAAAAGAGAATGATCCGCTTGAATTCCAATGCATTGTTTTGACTCCTTTTGTTTATGCTCAAATCAGTGCAGGTATTCAGGGATAGAGGTCTCAAAGATGCTTACTGAATTCAGCTTCAGTGTCTCCCATCTGGGGCACAGAGTGTGTGATGAAGCTAAGGGAGGAAGCCTGTGGTTGGCAAATGGGTATATTTCAAAATATAGGAATGACTTCTAAATTCATATTGTCATTATCACCATTGAGCCTAAAACAAACTTTCTGAGGTGCCTCCTGTTTCCATTCTGTTGGATATAGTTCTTCTATATCATGGAGTTGGTAAAACGAAGTTAAAAGATTTCATATATGTTTCAAGACAGGTGACAATGTTGATGTTCTCCAAGGCTCCAGACATCTATTTTCATGCTTAAAACATCCACAAAATTGCTAAAATATCCAGAAAAGGAAATGACATTTTCTAAAATATGTTAGTATTTCAAAGCACTAAGTGTTTTGAATAATTATTAGAAGAAAATGTTACAGTTAAGCAGTTGAAGTGACTTAATTTTGCATACTCTTCCTGAAAGAACTACTAATGTGTTGATCACATAGATTTCAACATTTATTCTCAGGACACCTTGCATCTTACCTTTAAATCAGAGCTCTTGTGAAGTAAATGTATTCAACCAGGATAAATTCAAAATGGACATTAAGACTGTGAATTACCACTTTGCAAGTATGGAAAAGTGAACTCTTTTTTTTAGCATATAAGGTTTTCAGTGACTCAATAAATTTACCAGCAGTTCTCAAACTTTGCACTTGAACCACTTGGGAACCTTTTAAAAAATTCCCAATGACTCGGCCACATCTCAGACAGTGAAATCATAGTCTCTAGGGGTGGACCCAGGAGTCACTCTATGTCGATGCTCCCCAGGAAGTTTGAACAGCCAGTTATGAGGCCCATTATTCACTTATTACTGAGGTAACAGGAGTAGAAATGAAATATAAAGGATTAAATCTCCTATTTTTGATTCAAGTATCCACCTTTTTAAGTATCTTTGGTCTCTAAGTGTAAGACCTTAAGACATTCAGGATTCATTTACGCACCCTTATGTAATATTCATTGAGTGTTGGTTTGTGCCAAGTACTGGCTTTTTAGATTGTATTAAAGAGAGTCAGACCTCCATGGGATCTTCTGGAGCTATTTAGCATGAGCAGATAACCTGAACATTTCTCTACTGGTATATTTCATCATGTAATGATGATACCATATAGCGGAAATAGCTGAGTGGAAATAATCATGTAATGACGATACCAGATAGTGGAGTATAACTCACTGGTGTGAGTATAAATGCATACTGACTTGTACTAAGGACTCCTAAGGACATCATAGATGTTTACTATAGGAGAAGGAAAGGTATGTCTTTTCCATGTAAATGGTTTCCTTGTTCAAGAAATTCTGTCCCATGTCTAACTTACAAACTAACCCATGAAGAAGAGCCTATTGAAGCATGAGTTGTAATTCAGACTTTAGTGTAGTAAGCAGCATACTAAAGAACACCAAACACTGACTTGCAATTAAGCTTTGTGGTCCCATATCTACTGCAACACACTTGATCGCATTATCATTTTATTTTTTTCCCCCATGATTTTGGAGTTAGCAATTGTGTGAGTTGGAAAGGATCTCAGAGAGTATCCTGTTTGACAGATTAATTTCTAAATGAGGTAAGTAAGTTGCTAAAAGATGATGTGACCATCTACAGTTACCTAGAGAAAGAACCAGCCTGGTTGGTATCCCTGTATGACACCATTGTAGGTTCTTTTCCTGATCCTTACATGCAAGTGCCTCCAAACCCACATCCTGTGTACCTTCACTTGTACTAAGGATTCCTAAGATGCTTTTGTGAAAATAAGGTCACCCGAGTAACAGGATTTATTGTTGTTTATTCATTTGTTTTCAAGGATTTAAAGAGAAACTCATTTCACAGTGAGAAAATAACATATAGTATTTTATTCTTAAAAACAACAGCATTGCCTTGCATATTTAAGATATAGTCCACTTAGGTAACTTTTTTTCTCCTTAGCCAACCATTGGTTGCAGCTCCATCTGCTGGCATAATGAAATATGATTTGAGGCTTTAGATTTTGAAATCTGGTCATTTCGGAGGTGGCTTATATTCTTAATACGTAAAATATCTCTTACTTATAGTGTAATGGACCTTGTATCTTATACAAACGAAGAAATCAAGTCAATTTAACTATCTAAAATATTACGATTAAATATATAAGAACTGAGATGCAATCTAATCTGATTTCTTGAGCAGTTCAACTAATTAGTATGTATTTCTTGTGTCTAGCATTATGGATTTAGTTTTGTCAACTAGATGTTAATGATTTTGACCAGGTGCTTTTGATAAAAACATCCTTTGCTAAGATTTGGCAAGACAACAATCTACGTAAACTTCCTTTACTTGGAGTCAATATGAGAATCAAGCCCTAAAGCCGTAAGTCATTCATTATGTGTACTTAATTAGCTCTCTCTTTCATGCAACTTCTATGCTTGGGAGATTTGAGAAAATAGCCTCTCAAATAATTTTTCTCTGTTTAGTGGTTTAGGGAAGGGCCCTGGTTCAGGAAATCTGAAAAGTGAAAATTCCCTCCTATCCTAGCATACTTTCCCATGTAACTAGTTACTGTTTTCTATGTATCCTTATAGACTTATATATTTAAATTATTTAAATATCTATAAATACATGCCTTCAAACATATGCTTGGTACACAATGCAGTGTGTACAATAATATGGCAATGAAAGAACAGGATAACAACGAGAGAGGATTGAGTCTTAAGAAATAAGGAGTAACAAAGGACTCTCCAGGAGGTGGTATAGAATGAGTCTCAGAGGATGAGTAGGTTAGTACAAAAACAAAGAGGGATGAATACCTATTTGGCCAAAGACGATGTGTGAGATATGCCCTGGTTCAGTGGTTTGATGAGGCAACAGGGGATGAGATGAACCCCAACGGGTGAAGACCAAACAACATGTGATCTTATAAATCATGCCAAATTATTTGGGTTTTATTCTGGACTACAGGGCGCCATCGGTGGACTTCAAGCCAAGGAGTTTGATCAATTCTGTAAGCTGAGTGATCACTCAGGAGACAGCATTAAGCATGGTTAGGAAAAGAACAAAATCAGAGAATAGTAGGGCAGACAAATGGTTATAAACTGGGAATGATCATCTATAAAATGGGAATAATAATACCTAATTTATAGAGTTGTGGAAATGAAACGAGATGGCATCTGTGAATGTCTGTTAAGCTATAAAAGGGAAAGGTATTATTTTTTAATACCATCTGGCAAGTACTTCATCTCTATCATTTTCTTTTATGACTGATGACAGTATCCTGATTTTCTCAGTGTTATTTCCTATACGGCTTATAATGAAAGAAAAAACCTGACCCAGGAAAGAAGAAAAAAATGTAAAAAAAAAAAAAGGCAATTTACTTAGACAAATAGGAGATAAGACATCAGAATATTCTAATATTTTTGTGACTTTTTACCCTACCAGAGAATAATAGCATTTTCTGAGCAGTTAAGACAAAAGACACCCTGTTTGTGGTAAAAGACCTAGCCCCTCAGGGTCATTGCCCAAGAGGAACTTGCATCACCCTTTCTCAGACTGCAAGTACCTGAGGACTGGATCTTTGTCCAGTTCACTGCCGCCTTTGACCCCCTGTGCAGAGATCCATTCCTCCACCATCCTTGCTCTATCTTCACTTTATCTCTTATTATCTATATCATCTTATCTCACCTCTTTGACCTCTCTGCTTCTGTGCCTTCTAACTCTCTATTTCCAAAGAATGACAATGCAAAGGAAAGGTGTTTTGTTGCCTTTCTCTTTTCTCAATTCTCATAATTTTCTTCCACAAATTTTACTCCCTCCAGGTAAATGAACTATAGTAAAATGAGAAAAGGCAAAAAATGTTGAGCTTTCTTTTCTCTTCTCTCTTGTATTATTCTAATTTTCCTTACTTAGTATAGAATTCAAATTTTGTGGGTCCTTGAACTGGGGAGAATTAGACTGAAGAGAGAAATGATGTTGCTATCATTCCTTGAAGTGTGTGTATACAATAGAATGCCTGTCCTTTGGGTGAGGAGTGAGGAATGCCTTCCAGTGAGGAGTTTTGGAGAAAGGCTTGCTTGTGTATTTGGTGCTGATTTTTCTTTCTTTCTTACATGAATTAACTTTAGAATGTTTTTCGGGTTCCTTCTGGGATTTTCTTGCTTGGCTGTCAGTTACTGTGCAGACAGGAGTTATATCAGTGCTCACATGTTGTTTTCACATTCAACTTTTTTCTCTTTCCTGGCTCTCTTCCCTCTATCCCTCTCACATGTCTGTTTTTGGGGTGATGGAGACTTTAGATTGCCGTATATTATCTTCTGTATATAGATCTTACCAGGTTTGATCACTTTGGACCTAGTAAATGATAA
The DNA here is from genome assembly GCA_004024945.1 of Uropsilus gracilis. Taxonomy (NCBI): domain Eukaryota; kingdom Metazoa; phylum Chordata; class Mammalia; order Eulipotyphla; family Talpidae; genus Uropsilus; species Uropsilus gracilis. The sequence continues at coordinate 26,950 of PVHY01005783.1, read as the reverse complement.
GTGATTAAGTGAAGTTCTTTTCATCACCCAAGGTTCATTTTAGTGATAACATTCCTTTGAATTTTACACATTTTAGAAAGCTTTGCTGTTTAGGAATACACATTCCTCATGTGTAAAGGTTCTCCTGGACCTTTCCACATTTTGGAAAGGCTGAATACTGACCTATAGGGAGTTAGCTATGTAAGCTGTGCAAGGTTAACAGAACCTTGGATTCCATTTGCTTTTAACTAATATCCTCCTCTTTTCCCTGTGTACTTTATTCTCTCTCTTGATGACACTAACAGATATGGCTGATGATAGGCTCTTTCTAAATATAATTTCTGGACTTCAAACTGTTCTTCTGCTTCTGACTCTCTGTTCCTCAGGTTCAGTAGGACTGGTATTTCATCTTGAGAGCTTCTTTTAGGTCTCAGAATAGTTCAACAAATCTCTGCACCCTCAGAAGTGCTCTATTTATTGTTATACAATTTAATACCTTGATATAGGGGTTATAATTTTATATAAATAACTCTGAATTTATATGAGTATATAAGTATTTGATACATTATAGCTTAGTTAATATGAATTTAATATATTAGTTAATATGAAGTGCCAGTGCTTGAACATGAACCTGGACATTAGAATTTCAGCAATTCCAATTACTAATCATATGATCATGGAATACTTACTCAACCACTTGAAGTCTTAGATTATATTTTTAAAAATTAGACGAATGAGAAGTTTCAGAGAATTGTTACATTAGGTAAAATAATTAAAATCTTCATAGATTTGATACATAATCAACATCCCATAAATGATATTTATAATACAGCTATGTAAGTAGGGCCTAATGAAAGATATAAAGTTTGTTCATCAAAGATGTAGATGTTATAGATCCCAGGAGACTGAGGAAGTTACAGTTATCACAAAAGAGTCACACTTGAAGTATTTGAAACAGCAATAGAAGGGATGTTGGCAACTTCTCCAAACACAGAAAGGTAGAATATGAGATGTATAGGCTGGGAAGTTTGACTTCAATGCACAACAAATTTCTGGAACCATAATTGAAGCAGATGGTTTTTGATCATTTAGTAAAGACTGTCATGGTTGCTAGAACCATGGGTTTACTAAGAACAAATCTTCTCCAACTTCCCATTTCCCTTTTAAATAGTATTATGTGGTATGTAAAACTGAGGATATCATTTCAATAAAGAGGGCATTGTCTCCTTATAGATAGGATAGTACTGCTGAGTTTACAATTTGCTGGGAAGTAAAGCCAACTAATTAATGCCATGGTTCTCTCAGTGGATTTTTGCCCAAGAGCAACTTGGAAAACCATGTACTACTGAGAGAGGACCTGTCAATTTAAGACATTAACTAAAAGTCTAGATGAAGATATATGGGTTGGATGTACACCAGTCAAATATGCAGATGGCCCAAAGTTGGGAGGGATGGTAAATACAATAGATAAGAGAATCAAAATTCAGAATATTCCTGATCATTTGAAGCACTGCATGTTATCCCAGAAAGACTGAATTTAATGAAGATTGGATTTAATGGTGATTATTTTTCAAAAGATAACACCTGAGTAAGAAAGATCTTGTTTGATAGAAGTTCGGGTAAAAAATAATCTGGTGATTTAATTGACATTACACTTAATGTTTCATTCATTTATTCATTCAAAAACATGCATTGAAGGTAATGCCTGCCATGCACTTTTCTTATTATTGGGGAGACAGTAGTGAACAAAGTAGCTAAAAATCCCTCTCTTCATAGAACTGCCTTCTTTATATACTGACATTAGTACAGCTGCTTATAACATGTGAATCAATGTTATCCTTTATTTGTAAGGGTATAATACACAGCTCAAGATAGTTCATAGCTCTGCTCTATTAATACCCTATTCTTGATGCCACACTTCACACTGGGATTATTGTTTTCAGTTTTTCTGATTGCCATAGTCTGGGCAAAGGGATGACAATACCATGATGAGAGCAACACAGACCTTGTTATAGGAGGACTGATTGGTGGTAAGAAGACTAAGTAAGGGTATTATATTCCTCAAATATTTGCAGGGTTTGAGAAGAGGGTATGAGTACATTCTCTGTTGTTTCCACAGATCCCCTTCACTCACATACTTTTGTAAGTACAAAGACTACATGTGGAGTGTCCATCTGCAACCCCCAAATGTGAGCTCCACAAGGGTTAGGTATCTGTCCTGTAAGCCTACTTGCTGTGTGTGGTACATGGCAGGTGTTCTGGGACACGAGGACAGATATTCCTATGGCATTTTGTGAGGAAAACCTAGATACCTAAATAATGTTAAAGTTCTTAGTTCAATTTCTTTGTCCCTTCAAGAGTCTGCAGATGAAATAATGCAGCTATGGACAGATGTTTTTTCTGTCATGTGCAAACATTTGCAGGTTAATTAAAACACTTTTCTTAAGGCACAATAAAAATGCCACTTTAGGACTTCTTTGAAATGTTTGAAGTATGTCTATTAAAGCATGACCCGTTCCTGCTAAACTTACAGCATTTTCTTGAGACCTTTGCTATCATCTGGACCCAAGGTTTTGCTTTTTCTGACCTTAGAGCATTTCTACACATTTCAGCATTTAATTATGACCTAAATTTTTTATGGTTCTCGTCATCTCAGTTTTTGAAGGCAAAGTCTTATTTTGTATTTATCTTTTGTATTTGTCTTATATTCTCTCAGACACACAGCAGAAATTCCATATCTTTTGCTTGATTCATTATTTAAGGGGCATAGTTAGTAGAAGTATCATTCTGGCCACTGTGATAGCTCACGTGAGACATGGCAGGTTAAATAAACTTTAATTTCTCTAACCCTTGCATCCAAAAAAGAAATAATACTCTGAATTTATTGGCATCACTTCCTTTGGCTGGGCAAGTGCTTTGCACATAGTTGACTCTTTGTATATAATTGGCCCTGTGCTCATGGCTGTCCTCCAAAGCTCAAACAGCCTTCTTGGCCCAACATCCAAAGAGATTTAGGACTGCAGGTACAAATCTCTAAGCCCAGCTCAAAGACTCCATGACTGTGATTTGTGTAACTAGAGTAACTAGATTTAGCCCATGAAAATACAAGGTGTTTAGTAACATTTGAGTTTAGAAAAACAATACTGCAGCATTTGGGATATACTTACACTAGAAAGTGTCTATTAACTATCCATAAATAAACAATACTGGGTGCACTGCATTTTATCAGGCAAGCCAGTATATGAATCAAATTCTTATATTTTCTAATAAGTCTAAACTGTTAACCCCTAAATTAACTTCAGTGATAAAAATTTGTGCCTGTGTGATTGAGTCCAAGGACAAAAATTTAAAACTAGAAGAAAACTAGAAGAAATAATTCACCTCCTACAAACGCAGTGTATTATGTAATAAGAACTGTTGCAATGAGTGTTGCCACTCTTTGGTTAACTCTTTTTTAAAAAAATATTTTATTTATTTATTTGTTTGTTTTTTATGGTATTTCTTTTTTTTTTTTTTAATGTTATTTATTGTGTTCTTTAGATCACAACCTCTGTAAGTGGTTTTGGGGATACCCCTCCTTCCCGCCTCCCTCTGGTACCCCTTCCATTCTCTTTGTTGTTTCCTAGCTGTGCTAAGTCCATTAGTCTCTTTCCTGTGGCAGTGTCCTTTCACTGGGTGAGGGACTGTGTTGTTGGAACCAGGTGAGACCTGCTGGTAGGTTTTCAGTCTTAAGTTTGCGTTGGGCGACCAGGCTGTATTCATTTGTGATCTGTCCATGTTTTCTTGCTGCAGGCCATCTTCTCCAATTCCATCTCTGCTGCTTCGCTGCTTTTCCTTATGATTCTGGTGTCAGATTTAGGGGGTCTCACCCCCACCCAGTGTCGAAGAAGTTTCTCTGTGAATACAGGTGTCTTGAATGGCCTTTGTAGATCATCTTCTCTGCCCCAGTTTGCAGTTTTGGTATGGGGCCGATTACCCCATCTTTGGTCTTCCTCTTCTCTCCTATAGTATGGGGAGGGGGCCTTGCTCTCCTAGAAGGCATCTCCAAAATGAGGTCCCAGGTCTTCCCAGCCTGGTGAGCGCATACGTGCGCATGGTGACAGCGTGTCTCTATAGTTATTTCTCTTGTCTCACATGCACTGGTTCTCTGGGTTGTCCATCTGTTGTGTCCAGCTTAGGCTTATGGGCTGGATTTTTGCATGATCCCTCACCCATTCTATGATAGGGTTTTTGTTGCACATGTTCTTGCTCCTCTTGAAGTTTAGCTGGAGTGAGAGCGAAATGGAAGGGGCTCCACAACTTTCCTCCTGTGCTGGTACCTCCCTGCACGGGGGCGGGGTCCAGATGGCTGAGCCTTCACCCTTCCATGTTCCATGCTCCCCTTGGGCTAGGAGCAGGGGGCAACAAGGCTCCGCTGATCCAGGCTGCACATGGCTGCCCTGTGTAGCAGCCATCCGCTGGTGGGTGGGGCCACCAAAACCCCCACCCTGTCCCTCCTCCAGGGCTCAACCGGTTTAGGCTTAGGGGGCTTAGCCAGGATCCTTCACTCCCTTTGCTCCCCGCTGACAAGGGAGCTTGGAGAGCTGACAAAGGACCCTGGCTCACAGGCAGCCCTCAGCTGGCTCTCTTGGTAGCTCTTACTCTCTTCTTTCATCTGCTTAAAAGGGAAGATAATATTCTGGTTTGTTGTAATTTATATATATACATATATTTTTAAATAGTAAGACATCTCACACTGAGGAAAGTTGTCTTTATATTCTATAAATAATGACTCCTGTTGGTTAGTGGCAGGTCATTCACTCTTTCATTCAGCAAACATTTATCAAGCTGTCAAAGTTATGAAGGGGAAAACAAAATGAGTAAGATGTAGTCCCCACATTCAAGGCTTCACAACAATCTGCTCTTTAAATGTTTGCTTTTAGTGCTTTATCAGCCTTTTCAATCAAAGACTTTCAGTAGAGTTAACTCCATAGAATTGTGGAATAATTCTCCCTCCCAATGCTTTAAATAAATGTCAAGGCTTACATTCTGAAAAGATGCTGTAGTTAGTTTGGGATCTAGAATTTGACTGTCTCCTTTTCTTTGGTTGTGTATAGAACTTAGCTTCTCAGTGTGGTTCCCAGACCAGCAGCATCAGCATCTCCAGGGAGCTTGTTAGAAATGATGTCCCACTCTGGACAAAAAGAATCAGAATACAGTATTACCCTTCCCCAAGTGGTTAGAGACACCCTAAAGTCTGAGAAGTCCAGATCTAAAGCAGAGTTTCTTCAGCTCTACTTTGTGCATACAGATCCTCGGAGAATCTTGTTAAAACAGCTCCCTGAGCCCCTATAAAAATCTGATTCTGAATGAGGATACAGTAAAAGATTGTATTTTGGTTTATTTTCTCATTCTTTCAATTTATTTTATTATATTTATTTAAATTTTAAATTTATTTTCTTATCTTGTTGTTCATTTTTGTTCCATATTTGATTTCTCCCCTCTGGTGTAGTTCTCATAGTTCCCCAAATAGCCAAAGCTCTCCTGACTGAAATGGGGAAGAATGAAGGCATTATATTCTCAAACTTTGAACTATCCTGCAAAGCCATAATAATACAAGCAGCTCATGGTATTGAAGCAAAAACAGACACATAGACCAATGGGATCAAACTGAAATCAAACCCACATATATGGTCAACTAATCTATGACAAAGGAACAAAGGATATACACTGGAACAAGGAAAGCCTCTTCAGTAAGTGATGCTGGAAAAACTGGACTGTTACTTGCAAAAGAATGAAGCTAGATTGCTATCTCACACCATGTGCAAAAAGCAATTCAAGTACATAAAAGAATTTTACTTTTTAACAAGTCCCAGGAACTTCTGGTCCTGCCTGTTGGGGAACGCACTCTGAATAGCACTATTTAGTGCCCTTAAAGCTCCTGAATTGAGCTGTGGTGATGGTAGTGAACCCCAGTGAGGGAGCATCAGTCTTGTTTTCCTCTGCCTATATTGAAGTCATGAACATGGCAGTAAAAGGCTCCCCTGAAACCTCTAGCCTAGTAGGGGGACGGTGTTGCTTATATTCAACAGTTCAGGCTGGTCAGAGATGGCCATTGCGATACTATGAAAGAGGGAGCAATCAAATTCAGCCTGGGGTTCAGCCATTTGACTTGGACCCTTCAGATAATAGGATTTTGACCATTTGACCTATGGGTGCCATTCAAAGGAATCTGTGCAATGAGGTTTTACACAAGGCAACATTAGGTAATCAGTGCAGCTACACTGTAGGGTCTAGAATCTTAGGAATGAAGAAGAGAAGGCAGTAGAAGAGGAATATTAGGGAATGGGTCTGGAACAAAGTTTGGGAACAAGGTTATAAAGAGTCTTAAATGTAATTACAGAGTTTGAATTCTGTTTTAGATCTTTCTGCTTTAATGATAGCTGTTTTAAACAGTTTTCACGACTAATTGTACTTACTGATCTGTGTGCATGCTTCTTTTCTTTCAGGATTAAGCATGAAAACATCGTTGCGTTGGAAGACATTTACGAAAGCCCAAACCACTTGTACTTGGTCATGCAGCTGTAAGTACCCTGTTGAACTGAAAACTGTCCACCAGGGTTTGCAAACCCAATGCCTAACGGGCCAGGAGGGAAAATACTCTAAGTGGGCTGAGTCAGACAGCAGGGAGTTGGGAGAACCCTGGGACAGTGGAGATGCTTGTGTCTCTTCAAAGATGGCAGTCTGTGGGCTGCCCTCAGTGTAGCCTGCAGCCAACAGTCTAGAACTGAAAATCTAGAGGCCTCACAGAGGAATACAATATTGCTGCTGCAGGGTGGCTCTTTCATGGGTGTCTCTTTTGTTTTATGTGTGAGGGCCAAAAACCATTTCCTGAAAACACTGCGGTGAGCCTGTGTGCGGTACACATTGCTCTCGTCTCTCACAGCAACTCCCACCCTTGTCTTCATTTCTAGGGACACTGGGGGAGGGTGCAGATGGCAGCTGCCTGCTTCTTTCCTTCCCTTTTACACTCTGGCTGGTAGATAAATGCCCATGTGACTGAGCTGGAAGTCATGCCAAACATAAGGAGTGTATAATTGGAGTTGGACCCGTGACACTCTCACCCCCATTAGATTATTTCTGCCTTTCACTGGAGAGATCAGAGGAGGGAGGAAATAGGAAAGCTGGATATATAGGTGGAGACTTATTTACGTATTTTGTAAATGGTATTATTTTTATGGAGGTGGCATTGGTTCCCACTATTGTATATGTTTTAGGGGAGTCCATGTGCACCTTTGAATGTTTGTTATACTTTGCCCACCATCAAAACTCCCATCATCCTCCACCATAGTCCATCAGGCCCTTCCACTTTGCTACCTCAGTTCTGTAGTCATATTTCTTGGATTTCTTCTCTTTTAAACATGTAATATTTTTTAAAGATGAAAATTAAAAAAAAATTTTTTTTAGGATGAAGTTAGTCTCCCAATTCATACAAATTGTTGACTCTAAGATATAATTCTTAGGAGTTTCCCAGGACGAAATCTGTTAGTATAAAGTAATGGACTGTAAAGAGTATTACAATTTAACATAACTTAGGTAATAAACTCTGAAGCACCATATTATTAAGTGTAATAACTCAAAAGGATCTTTATTGAAGATCAGAATATATATTCACACTTAAATTTTAGTATTCAAATAATTCCATTAATTTTTAATGATTTTCAGACTTTGGATTGCTAGAGGAATTTAGAATTGAAGGTTAGGCTAACAATTTACTTTTCACTTATGAATGTTTTGAAAAGACTTTAACTTGAGATATTAGACTACAAGTATGTGTTCCTCAATATATTTAATATTTCATTATCTTGGCAATATTTAGCAGATTGTGACCTGTTTGTGCAAACCCTCCAAAAGTCTCCAAACTCAAAGCTTGGATGACTATTCCCTGTCAAGTGACTGTGCTGGGGTGACACACATTTGCGTGTCTTTGTCAACAATGAGATCAGCAGTTTGAGTAGTTTTTTGACTACATGACTCCAAGTTAACGCCCAATGACTAATTAGTCATTCCAAGTTTCTTTGTGTTCTGTTTATTTTACATTTACCACATTTCTGGTTCTTCCAGAGAAGTAGTAACCCTCCCCTATTCTGGGGTACTCCCTAGCTCATGTGACTATCTTATAGAGCGTTTACTCCTGAAAATGTGGTTGAATTCCTTTCCCACCAAATACTGACTGCTGTGCCAGAAAAATATGGCATTTGGATGACAAGAAAAAGTACAGAAAATGTTAGTATTTTAAGAGATAAAAAATACTACATCCCTTGGTGCTTATTGATTAAATTGAGAGGAATCAGATTAACTGGAGAAAAATAATTTTGGTTTCCTACATATAATAGCTCTATAAAAGTCTGAAACTCAGAGAAGTGACCACGGCAGGCAGCTCTTACACCTTGTAGATGAAGAACTGACATTTTGTACTTGGGGTCGTAAATGAGTAAAACCAAACTAGGTTGGTTTATATAGACTTCTCTGTACTGAATTCCCTATCCATGCTATTAAGGATGCCCCGAGCTTCCTGGTGTAGTAAAGGCATTTTACATGGGAGCTTTCACTCTTGCTTTTAGGCTATTAGGAGGGTCAGAGTGCCCTTTTTGCATCAGCTGTCTTTTAGGTCTCTTTAATGCAGAATAATCAACCTGTTAAACAGCATGTTTTGAAGTGGCATTTTCTGCTCCCTTTTAGTGTGACCTTTGAATTGGCAGTGCCAAGATAAAGTCCATAGTTATATCCAAAACTATACATAGTCACTCGCTTTTTAGTCTGTTTATTGGAATTAGAGCTTAGTAAATCAGTTTAAAGTGCTCAAATATGTAAATCTAGCTGGTCTCCTCATGCATGGCCCTATCATTTCATCAGAATGTCTCTGCAGATGGACTTTAATTTTATAAGCCAATTTCAAGTGAATTTAAGTATCTCTTTTCTAAGCAACTTGGCCATCTATGCATCAGAACATTTAGGAGATGGCTGTGTAACAGTAGTTTGACATGTGAATGAGTATAAAGTATTTGAGGCAAAATGAACCTTAGTTGAAGCTTGGATGTCCTGCTGTCATGCAGCTGTCCCACCCCTCTCTGGGATTCTTCTGTTTCAGCTTGCCCTGCCTCCCCCCCTTTTGCCCTGCCTGCCCCCTTTTGAATTATCTGAAAATTTCTTTCATTTAGACCAGACTCATTTAGAATTTATATTAGTGTGGAGAGCAGTTGGGCTAGATTTAACCTCAGGACTGGGGGGATAGAGGGGTGGGGCGATGGGGCTGGGGGGACGATTCTGTATGAGGTTTTTAAGGCAAGTTGCTTAATCCAGATCTAGAGGTGCTGTCTCATGTTAAAGTACCAGCAGGTATTTTAGAAGTACCATTTACATAAAGATTGAATATATTAATCAAAAAGTATTAAGTTATGCATTGTTTTTTCATGGGGGCCCTTTCTTTTTTAAATCAAATTTATTGAAATATAATCCACATACAATTCACTGTGCCCATTTAAGCTAAATAATTCAGTGATGAATAGAAGAGAATCATATCTAGGAAACAACTACTGAGCTCTTGATGAGACTGTTTCCATCACCTCACAGAATTCTTGTGGTCCTTGGAAATTCCCCCTTCCCTCGCCCCTGACCTAAGCAGCCTGGTCCACTTTCACTCAGTAGAAATTGTTTTGCATTCTCTAAAACAGTATGTAAACGGATTATATACTCTATATTCTTCTGTGGCTTCTTTGGCTCATCATAATTACTGACACTTACCCATGCAATATCAGGGGTCAGATGTTCCTACTTCCTTATTGCCCAGGAGTTACCCACTGTTAGGGATATTCCATATTTACTGCTTACCTGCATTCTGGTTTGTTTCCAGCTAAGGGGCTATTATGAATACAGATGAAGCAAGTAGTCCTGTGCAGATGTGTTTGACTAAAAACCTAGTACAATGAGTGACCCATACAGTAGATACCAGTCTGAATTTTTTAAGAAATTACCAAACAAATTTTCAAGGTCATTTTACCATTTTATATTTTTGCCAGTAGTTAAGAAACTGCTGTTGCTCTCCATTCTTGCCAACACAAAATACTTTTAATCTTTTCAATTTGAGCTATTTTAATGATGTATAATAGTATCTCATTGTACATTTAATATATGTTTCCCTGATGATTAAGGTGTTCATCTTTTTATGTCCTCATGGATTATATGTATATTTTCTTTGGTAATATATCTGACCCCATCTTTTGATGTTAATTTCACTAGATATTTTTTTAATCATGATATGTTCTATCCTTGTTAAATATATATAAAATGAATATTCTCCCCCATTCTGTAGTTTGCTTTCTTGTTTTCTAAATAGGGCTTTTAAAGACATATTTATTGAATATAGTTCATAATATTATATACAAGTTGCCAACTTAAGGTGTGCAATATAGTGATTTTTATTATAATCCCTGAGTTATGCAACCATCACACAGTCCTATATCAGAATATACTCATCCCCCTAGAAGAAATGCAGACCCATTAGTACTTCTGTCCCTGTTTACTTGCTACTCCTATGGATTTAACTATTCTAGACATTTCAAGTAAATGGACTCATTCAATATGTGACTAGCTTCTTTCACTTAGTTTAGTATTTCCAAGACAGTATCCATGGAGCTTGTGCCAATACTTTATTTCTTTTTTTTGTCAAATAATATATAATCATTATAAATGATTATATACATTTCATTTATCCATTCACCAGTTGGAGGGTGTTTAGAGTGTTTCCACTTTTTGACTATTATGAATAGTTAATGTCAGGTACATTCATGTACAAGATTTTGTGTGGACATGTGGACATTTCTAGAATGAGTGGGTTACCAGATTTAATAGTAACTCTATGTCTAGTATTAGGAGGGACTCCTCAACTGTGTTCCAGAGTGATAGCTCCCTTTACAATCCCATGAGTCCTGTGTAAAGACTCCAGTGTCTCTACAACTTTTTTGATATGTTTCACCTGTCATTTTGCTGATAATCATCCTTGTAAATGTGAAATGGTATCTCATTGTGAGGGTAGTTGCACTTCATCAGTGATTAATGATGATGAGCACCTTTTCATGTGCTTCTTGATTACTAATATCTATCTTCTTTGGAGAAGTAGCTAGTCAAATATTGTACCCATTTTAAAATTACATTATTTCTCTTAGTTTTTAGTTGTAGGATTTCTTTATATATTATATATGTAAGTCCCATACCTGACACATGATTTACAAATATCTCCTTTTATTTTATGAGCTATCTTTTTATTTTCTTGATGGTATCATTTGCAAGACCAAAGTTTTCAATGTTGATACAGTTCAGTTGATATTTTCTTATGTTGCTTATACTTTTGGTGTAACATCTACCAAACAACCAAGTTCTTAATGGTATCTTTTGAAGAGGAAAAATTTTGGTGGTGATACAGTTCAACTTAGCTAATCTTTTCTGATTTGCACTTTTAGTATCCTGTATGAGGTCTTCCCTACCTGAAGTTTTTAAATGTTTTTTCCTTCCTTCTAGAAGTGTTATAGTTTTAAACTTTTCTACTTAGTTCTAGTCCAAGATGAATTTTAAATTAATTTTTATATATGGTATGATATAAGAATGATATACTTTTGTTTTTGTAGGGTTATCCAGATTTTTCTAGTGGATCACTGTTATATAAAAATACAATTGAATTTTGTGTTTTAACTTATAATCTTATTGCTTATTAGTTCTAATTACTTATTAGTTCTAGTATTTTGTTTTTTGAGTTTCTTAGCATCTGCTGTGTAAACAGTCATGTCACCAGTATTTTATAATAATTTTGGTTGATCTCCAAAGGAATTCTATTTGATGAAACTTTGATAGTTTAATATCCAGTATATTCCAATGTCATAATTATATTTCTTCAAAATATATTCTTAGAAAAATAAATGCTTAGGTCAAATGGATCTAATAGATACCTCCCCTCCCCCAATGAATCACGTATTTCTCAACTGCATATGGATCATTCTCTACAATCGACCATATACTGGACCACAAGACCAGCATCAACAAATACATGAAGATTGAAATCAAACCACCTGTTTTCTCTGATTATAGACATATCAAGCTAGAAATCAACCATGGAAAGAATAACAGGAAAACCACCATTTCATGGAGACCAAAGACATCACTATTGGAAAACTGGTGGATTAATGAGGAAATCAAAGAAGAAATAAATATTTCATGATGAATGACAGTGAGAATACAATCTTCCAGAGCATATGGGATGCTGCAAAAGTGATTAAGATTAGATAAGTGATTAGAGGCAAATATCTAGCAATACATTGCCACATCAAGAAATAAGAAAATACCCCCCCCCAAAACAACCTAATCTCACATCTGAGTGAACTAGAGAAGGAACAACAAAAAAAAAATCAAAAAACAAGTAGAGGGAAGGAGATAATAAAAGTTCAAGCAGAAATAAAGAAGACATTCCAAAAAGATCAATGAAACAAAACGCTGGTTCTTTGAAAAGATAGAAATAGATAAATCTCTAGCTAGATTCACAAAGAAGAAAAGGGAGAAAATGCAAATAGATAGAATTATAAATAGAAGGGGAAATTGCAGTAGACAAGTCAAGTCCAGTGGATAATCGGAGATTACTACAAACATTTATTTACAAACTAGTTCAAAAACCTTGATGAGATGGACAAATTTTTAGAATTATACAACCAACATCCAAAACTGAATAAAAAAGATGTAGAAAGCCTAAACAAACCAATCTCAAGCAGCAAAAATTGAAACTAATCAAAACCATCCCCAAAAACAAAAGCCCTGGAACAAATGGATTTGTAAATGAGTTCTACCAGACATTCAGAGATAAAAACTGGTTCCAATTTTATAAAAACTCTTTCAAAAATATAGAGAAAACAGAAACACTACCAAATATATTCTATGAAACCAGCATCACAGGTATACCAAAACCAAACAAAGATAACACAAAAAAAGAAAATTACTGGCTAATCTCCCTAATGAACACAGATGTAAAAATTCTCAACAAAATCCTAGCAAATAGAATATAACAATGCATTAAAAAAATAACCATGACCAAGTGGGATTTATTCCAGGGAAGCAAGGATGGTTCAACACCCAAAAATCAATTAATGTAATCCAACAAAGCAACAAAAAGTAAAACCACATGATCATATTAATAGATGCTGAGAAAGCATTTGACAGTTAAACATCCATTTATCATGATTATTGTGATCCTCAATATTATGGGGATAGAAGGAACATACCTTAACATAATAAAAGCAACATATGACAAACTCACAGTCAATAGCATCCTAAATGGAGAAAAACTGAGTCTTCTCTTTGAGATTGGGAACAAGGCAAGGTTGTCCACTCTCACCACTGCTTTTCAATATGATACTGGAAGTCCTAGCTAGAGCGATAAGGCAAGAGAAGGGCATACAAGGAGTCCAGATAGGGAAAGGAGAAGTAATGGTATCACTGTTTGCAGATGACATGACAATATATAGAGAAAACCTTAAAAACTTTACAGAAAAGCTAATGAAAACAATAAGTCAGTTCAGTAAGATAATGAGTTATAAAATCAGTACACAAAAATCAACCAGTTTCTTAATGCAAAAAATCAGTCCAAAAAAGAATTGAAAAAAAAAAAACCACTCTGTTTACAATTGTACCAATGAAAATGAAATACCTGGGAATAAACATAACAAAATATGTGAAAGACTTATACAAGGGAAATGGTGAAATGTTAAAAGAAATGGAAATCCTGCTCATGGTTTAGAAGAATTAACATTGTCAAAATGGCCATCCTACCAAAAGCAATCTACAGATTCAATGCAATTCCAATACAAATCTCAAGGAAATTCTAGACTGGGCACGGTGGCTTGTGCCTGTAAGTTTCAGCCTATGAAGTGGCCGGGGCTAGGGATCGTGATCCGAGTCCTGCCTGGGGCCCATAAAATATGGCTGGGCATGGTGGCACGTGCCTGTAATCCCAGCTACCTGGGAAGCTGAGGCTGGGGATTGCTTGAGTCTGTGGTACCCTGGGCAACAAGAGCCTGCGGTTCCACAGGCAAAAATAGCGAGACCTAGTCTCAAACAAACAAACAAACAAACAAACAAAACCCCCAAAAAACAAATCTCAATGAAATTCTTTAAGGAAATAGAACAAATACTACTGAAATTCCTATGGAATAATAAAAAAACCTCAAGTAGTCAAAGCCTTTCTGACCAAAGGGAGAGAAAGAATAGAGGGATTTCACTCCCAGACTTTAAATTATACTACAGAGCCATAATAATTAAGACAGCATGTTTCTGGAATAAAGACATACATATAGGCCAATGGAACAGAATTGAAGGCCCAGAAATAAAGCCACACATGAATGACCAACTAATCTATGAAAACGGGCAAAAAACATACATGGAACAAGAATAGTTTTTTCAATAAATGGTGCTGGAAAAACTGTACTGCTATATGCAAAAGAATGAACCTAGTCTACTCCTTCATTCCGTACACAAAAACCCAACTCAAAATGGATAAAAGACGTATGTAAGACCTGAAACCATAAAATATATAGAAGAAAACATAGGCAAGGCACTCCATGACCTATACTGCAGAAATATCTTCTAGGACACGTCTATACAAGCATGGAAAACAAACAACTGAGACTAGATCAAGCTAAAAAGCTTCTGTACAGCAAAAGAGACAATAAGCAAAACAAAGAGACACTCAAATGAATGGGAAAAAAACTTTTGCTCTCCATGCAGTTAATAAAGGTCTAATATCAAAGATCCACAAAGAACTCACACAACTTAACAAAAGTAAAGCAAAAAGTCCAGTCAAAGAATGTGGAGAAGAGCTGAAAAGACACTTGTCCAAAAAGGAAATACAAATGGCCAAAGGCATATGAAAAAATGCTCAGCATCACTTATAATCAAAGAAATGCAAATCAAAGCCACAATGAGATAGAGATACCACCTTACACTGCTAAGAATGTCCTATTTAGGAAAAAAAACAGAAAATGGACAACAACAAGTGCTAGCATGGATGTGGAGAAAAAGGAACACTTTTATACTGCAAGTAGGAATGCAATCTGTGGTCAAGCCAGTATGGAAAGCTGTGTGGAGGACCCTCAAACTACTGAAAATGGAACAAGCATTTGATCTAGCAATCCCATTTCTGGGATTCTACCCAAAGGACACCAAAACACTGATTCAAAAGGACACCTGTTTTTGTATGTTTATTGCAGCAGTATTTACAATAGTCAGGATACGGGAATAACCCAAATGCCCCTAAACAGACAAATTAATCAGAATATAGTGGTATATGTACACAATGGAATATTATTCTGCAATCAGAAAGACAAATTTGATGCATTTGTGATACTATTTATGGACCAAGAAGGAATCATGACAGTAAAAAGAAAAAGTCAGAAAGAAAAAAAAAAACACTGGATGATCTCACCTATATGTGGGATATAGGGGTAACAAGCAAACAAAAGGACAAGAAAAGTTAAAACTAAACAACTGACAGCAGAAATAAGCATAAAGCAGAAGAGGGGGAAATCAGAGGAGGGATGGGCATGGAAGATTGGGATGGCAGTTCACGCGTGACAGGTGGTGGGAGAACCTCGGGGTAAACAACGATGTAAAAGAAGTACATAATCAATAAAAAAGTCAAAAAATATACTATCAGGTATTGAAAATTTAAACTGGCCTCTCTTTTATTCCTTGCTCTCTCCCATTAGTGATCTAAACCAATGGAATTTTAAAGAAGTGAGGCAAAAAAAAAGAAAACAATGACAGAAAGCCATTGACATATCACAAAATAATACTAGAAAATCTTTGATTTGAGCATTGTTTTGACTGTGTTGTTATTTTTGCTGGCAAGTCTCATTTGTTTTTGTTCGTGAGATGCCCTTTTCTGTCTGGGTCAGTAGAAAGTGAGTTTAGGAAGTACTCAATTTCTAAATACTTGGGGGAGGATCTAGAACATAACATTCAAGGGAACTGTATTTCACAATATTTGTGCCTGGGAATTCTTTGGTTTCCTAGGAAACATCATCTTGGATACTGATGTGCAGAGATTAATAGGGGAGGCTCAGCACCCTAATTTTATTACTTAGCTAATTGCTATTTCGATTTTGAGTTCTGTAGCATATTTGTTCCTGTGTGGCTGCAGCAGAAGAGACTTGATTGTTTATAAGTTCTATATTTAAATTTTATTTGGAGTTTTGGACAAATGTGTTTTTTTCAGTTTGCTATTTTTGGGAACATTCTTCTTTACATTGTATTGAGTCACTATGACACTGAGATAAGTTCCAGATAAAAAGTTAGTTGTATAGAGTCTGTTTCTCCACTAAGTTTGCCTGTGGAATATCAGCTCATACATTTGGAGAAAATAAAGGATTCACTCTCAACAACTCCTTCTCTTTCACATCTATAACAACAAAGGATGTAAAATATATTTCAGAGTGCTACAATTCAAAAGATACAGAATAACATGTTTAATGAAAGAGATTATGTTCCCTATTGAATTATATAATATTTTCAATGAGACTTATATTTCTATATGTGGTTAATTCCAAGTTTATAGCATCCATGTGGATTCTTCCCCTGAATCCAGATGTGACTATTCAACTGTCTGATCAACAGCTCTACTTGGCTGTGTAGTAGGCATCAGTCACTTACTAGATCAAGGAAATAATGCCAGAATTTTCCTCAAAAGCTGTTTCCCATGTTGTCTATCTCCTGTTAACAAATGACAGCTCCATTATTCCAGTTGTTGAGGCAGAAATTCCAGAGTCATGGTTGGCTCAGCTTAGTCTCTTGCACCTGATAATCCCATCCATTGATAAATCCTGTGGTCATACCTTGGAACTATGTAGAGAATCCAACCACTTTCTCATCTTCAGAGTTACCACCTTTGTCCAAGCCATCACCGTATATACATTTTGTCTCCTTTTTCCAACCTGCTCCCTCTGCACTTCTCTTTCTCAGCACATAGCTAGACTTTGTCATGCCTCTGTTGAAAGTGCCTCATGGTGTTCTATGTCAGAGCAAAAGGCCAAATCCTTGCAGCAACCTCCAGGGCACTATATATCCTGGTCCCTTATAATCTCTTTGTCTTCATCTTCACTTGTTGTGGAAAACTCATTTGTTTTAGCTTGGTGCAGTCCAGCTAGATTCCTTGCTATTTATCAGATGTGCCAGCTCTACACCCTCATGGGTGTCTGCTCTATCTGCTGTTCTCTACCTAGAACATTTTCCTTTAGGTATCCTAGTACTAATGATAGTACATTAGAATTAGAATTCTTAGAAATTAGAATTCTGCTAAACATCACCTTTTCATTGAGATATTCCCCACTACTTTGTATAAAATAGCAATTTCCCCTACCACTTCTGCCACAAACATTTTAATTCCCTGCCCTTTCCTCAGTTTTATTTTTCTCTATAGTACTTGTCACCATCATATCATTTATCTTACAGCATGTGTGCATTATAGTATAGACTTAACATTCAGTTAATATTATTGGATATATAAGGAATAATGCTTAGCAGTTATTTGTTCATTCATTTCATCTCACAGTAAACTTATGCCTTCACTCCATTTTTACATGAACACAAAGATTGGGTCATTTCCCCAAGCAGTGAATCATCCAATATGTACTTTCAATCAGATAATGTAATTCTCATAACATTTTCTAGGAAAAAACTTTATAGGTAATATTAATGCAAATACTTTCAGTTTACCTGGAAAAAATGTACTTATTACTACATTTAAAATAAAAATATTTTAAAAGCAGTGCAAACTAGAAAATACCCTGTATTTTGTAGTGGTTTGTGGAGAGGGAAGAAGATACTTCCTTAATAACACCACAGAAAAGTCACTATATGTAACTTGAGTTCATTCATAGCAACTATTGCATTTCTTGCTTTTTTATTTCAATAAATGAAGGAATGAATGAATCAGTGCTTTGGGTTGTTTCATTGTGCATATCCCACATGCAATACAAATATTTCTATTCTAATATTCCTTTGTTACATGATAGCATGATGATTTGTACAACTAGTTGCCTGCTGAGCTTGGAAAACTAATGATTAAACACAGTTTTTTCAAGAATAATAATTTGATCCCTGAGTAGTCCAAGACATGAAAATATGTGCAACTTCCAATAGAAAATATGGTTTATCTATTTCATTGGCTTGTACAGAAAGCTGTTTGAACAGCTCCCTATCTGTGGGGTTGCCAATGTTAGTTTCATGTGGATACTCTATACATAATTCATACAGAGTGTTCCCAGAGACAGTTTTCATTATAACACAAATTATTACTCCTGATAGAAAGTCTTTTGTTAAGTAGCCAAGCATAATAATGAAGAAAAAAGTGATTTTATAATATCATGGTATATCCTCATAAATTACCAAAATCTTATCTTTATTTACTACAGACACTCTGGTGGAGGAGACAACCTTGGGTGGAGAGTGGTTAAGACTTAGCCAGAGTGATGTTTTATCGCATTCCATAAATTGGTATGCTGAGTTTTAATTTTCATTTCTCTCAAGATATTTTTTGTCTTCATTTGAGGTTTCTACTTTGACCCAATGACTAGTAAAAAGTGTGTTGTTTAATTTCTGTGTATTTTTTGAATTTTCCAGTTTTCCTTCTGTTGTTAATTTCTAGTTTTCCTTTGTTGTGTTGGAAAAGATTCCCTTTATGTTTTAATCCTTTAAAAGCTGTTAGGCCTAACCTATCCTGGAGAAAGTTCCAAGTACATATGATAAAAATGTATATTCTGCTCTTGCTATATGTCTTTTAGGTCCAAGTGTTCTGCAGGTTGTAGAGTGCCTGTTTTCTCACTGGTCTTCTGTTTGTTGGTTCCGTTTACTATGGGAAATAGGTATTGAAATCTCCCCCTGTCTTTAAAAGAACTTTCTATTTCTCTCCTTAATTCTGTCAAGATGTAGACAGACTATATATTTTACTTCATATAATTTGTAGAGCTCATGTTTGGTGCCTGTATCTTGGTAAAGTGACACGTTTATCAATGTATAGTGTATAACATAAGGACATAATATAATTTTATGTGCCTTGATTTTGTCATTCCTTGCCTGTTTTTTGGCAGTATTGAGAAGTCTGGTCTTCCCTATCCAGCCTTTATGCCTTGAGTAGCCTTGTGGCTACTTGCCTGTCTGCATCCTTCCTCCTTTGTTGCATCCACCCTGAAGATTCATCCACCTGCTAGTCAGTGCCCCTGCCTGCACCCTTTGCCCCTTCATAGGTTGTTGGGTGCTGCTGGAGGTAAGCACACAATCAGGAAGCTTGAAGCTGCTGAGAATTGATACTCTCCCCTCTCAGCCCAGTACCCAGCACAGCTCCGCTCTCTTTCCCTGGGTGCTGGTCATATTCTGCTTCCATCCTCTTGTTTTCCATTTAGTCTGACAGTTATTGTTCTTCCTCAGCTACCTGTTCTGTTAGTTGGATATTTAGACTCTCTGAACCTTTGAGGGATATACTTCATCAGTCAGTTTAGGTATTCTAAAATAGCATCAAATCATAGTTCTTAACAACTTCTTTGTTTCGGATTTTGGTTGCATGCATTAAAAAACAGTTCAAAAGTAGAAAATATTTAACCAATGTATTTGAAAAGTTCAGTGGCTCAAGCACATCCCTACAAAATAGAGGAAGAAATTGAACAGTTTAAATGACAAGAACTCAAATGCTATATAAGAGTTCGTTTTGATATTCTGTATTTGTGCTTTGTAATAACTTGATCTGTGGGTGGTATCTTGGTGGAGCGCCTATTTTTAATTGAATAATTTTATAACTGTACCACAAGGGAATAAGATTGGGAAGGCTGCTTGTTTGCAGCATCCAGATTTGGGAAAAACGTCAAGAAAATCATTCACAGAGATAGTATATTTCACAAAGTTTGTCTTTTAAAAGTATTTGCCAAAGGAAGGTAATAGTTGTTAGAAAATGGTTACAAAATGGCACTACCGGCAAGAAAATATTTGGGGTGAAATTTTCCTATAGTTTGATTTAAAAAATTGCAATTTAAAATTTGTCCATTCTGCGAGATTTGCACCAAATTTCTAGATATTGCAGCACTTTCAGAAAGAATACTTTCCATATCAAAAATATTAGTGTCAGCAAGTATTTTTAATGTCAATTAAAAATATTGACAATTTCAAACATAGTGACCCTGCTGAACAACTTTGAAGAAGTTTATAGGCAAATAAGCTTACAAGCTAAAAACAAAACATCAGCATTGGGAAAAATCAGTTCTTCAGCTATGAATTTAGAAAATAATAAGAATAAAAATTTATTAAGGTATGTGATTACATGCTGAGTAAATTATTCTGCTTGTATTATTTCCTGATGTTTAGATAACTAACAAATTAAATATTTTAAATATATATATAGATAGAGGTTATTTTGTGTTTTGGATATAGTTTCATTGTTAAAGACAGTTCAAGAAAATTATTTTCATATACTACCAATGCGATAAGATTTGTTAACAATTTGTTAATTGGTAAGTAAAAATCAAACATTACATGTTTTTGATTACATTTTTGATTTGATTACATTTTTAACATCAGTGCTCTTTTAACTCTCAAAAATGGACTAGTTGGAGACTAAATTATTTTCTTTTTCTACCTATCTTACTTGTTCTTTGCTTACCTTTTCTCTAGAAATTTTATCAGTTTTTGCTGTCTTTTTTCACTCTCCCCATTCATATTTTTTCTCATTCTGTTTCTCACATAACTTTAAGCTCTTTGCAGAACAGGACCATTTCATTATTATTTCATCCTTAGGTCTAACTCAAGGCCTGGTGTGTAATAGTGAATGTTTCATGAACTTAGGAATCTAGCATTTTTATTGGTAGAGGATCCTAATGCATTTACCTATCTGTAAACATTTGTATTCAACACTGATCTTTCTTTTAATCACCCCTCTGATAAGCATTTATTCAGAACCCTAGTGACTAAGCAAATGAGACTGAAAACATTTCAGGAAAGCTAACTATGATATTTTGACACAAAATGGAAGCACGTGTGTATGTTAAAAGGGAAGAGGTTGCATTGCATGTAGATGTTTAATGCCTTTAAACAAGCAAATTAAGCCTTAAGGAAGACATAGCATTAAGGGAGGAGAACTCCTTCTCTGGGAGAGCAAACTGTGAACATTACACTCAAGCTGATTCACCTATATGTGTGACTTTCAAGTTAGAAGCATTCCTGCCGGCATTCCTCAGCCAGAGCAGAAGATATCCTGGTGTTTTGAGTGTCCATCATTCTTGCTAGGAGAGTGGAGCATTTTGAGTGAGTAGGTACTTTCCATGTCTACGATGTCTGACTCCATCTGTGCCGGGTCAGATGGGGAAGGGGAGAAAGACTCCATCTGATTTATGTCAAGTTCTTTGCAAGCAAAGGTTCAGCTATTTTTGATTATGAACCCTTGATAAAGGACCCTCAAAAAAGTTACTAAACTTTTAGACTTCCTTGCATAGAGTAAGAGATTATTCATCTCTGTGTTTAAATACGAAAGAACATACAGAAGTGGGATTATTGTAAGAAAATTTTTAGTGACTGTTCATTTTAAAAAAATCACCTCACTGCATGGACTGAGTGTGTTCCTGAGCCAGGGGCACAGAGGTGATGTCATTTGTCAGTTGCTTGTGTGACTATGTATTATCATCCCCATTGGTAAGCCTTATAGTGAAAGAAAAAAAGAATATATTCAGAGGACATTGGGAGGTGGGCACGATCTTTTCAATTGATTTGTTTTTTATTTATCTACTTTTGTTGTTAAGATCTTCAGCTGAAAGACAAATAGTTCACCTGGAATGAGTTAACTTTTCTATAAAACAGGCAAGCATTTATTTTGGGAGGTTAACATGTAATGCACTCGATTGACATGGAAACAGGAGCTGCCTCCTGCCATTCTAACTATGTCTGGAACTGAATACTCTTTTTCAAGGGACCCTAAAAATTGAAGCTTTATTTTCCAAAACTTATCTGAAAATGGTCATTGTTAACTCCATTGTACTAGAACTGCGACCTTTGGTGTTAGAACCTGAGGTCTTGGTTATGTTAGAACCTGAGGTCTTGGTTATGTTAGAACCTGAGGTCTTGGTGCTGAGGGCCCATGCCCCTTACCTGGGAGGACCCCAGGACTGAGTAATAATTATCGTGCTAACTTTGTTCAGTTAACTATATTCCCAAGAAATGCAGTTTGCTTATCTGTTAGTAAATTCACCTCAGCCCTTCTGAAAAGCCCAAATTCTTCATCGTCTCCAGGAATACCTCTACTGTTACTACATTATGCATACTTTTGTTCAAGCAAAGTCACGCAGACCCTTGTGGTAGTGATCCACTCTCTTGCTGTTCTCGATCCTCATGGCTTGATGGGGATCATGGGATGGGATTCTGAGTGATGAAAACAAAGTCATAGGAGATTCTGGGAAGTGCCAGAGATAATGGGTCTGAACCTGTGTACAGATGACTGGAAAGTAAGGGGTGTTGTGACACTTCAGGACAGTTTTGTAGGGGATGACGAGGACTAGATGTGACTGCCTTGCCTGCTACTGTTTTTTTCAGTGTGTCTTATTCTGTGTCTTGCCATCTCCCAACTTTTACTCCCTCCTCTGTATAGGGACCAGGTCACCAACATTTTCACGTAGAGCAAGAGAGTAAGTTCTCAGGAGCAAAGTAATACTGATAGTAGTAAGACCATGAAATGGCAGCTGCAAATTGGAGTAGCAGTAGTTCCACAAAGACAGTGGGTTTCTGCAGTTCTCTGATACTCATTCAGTCCTTTTAGAAGTCAATGCGCTTTATGTATGGAAAATTATAGCACTTATACCATTTGCACACATGGACTTATTATGCTCCAGATGAAATTCACATGCTGAAATGATGTGAATGTATAAGTGTGTATTCCCTTTTTCAAAAGATTGGATTATAAAGGTACATATATGCTTAATTGTGTGTTTATGTATGTGTGTATCTATATATAAAGTCTCAAGGAAGAGTTATAAAATTGCTAGGGATTGAGTTTTGGAGAAAAATGGGTATTTAAAGTGGGAAGAATGCTTACTTTTTGCTTTATACCTTTCTATACTATATGCATTTCCTTTTCTACCATATTAAAAAAATTTAAGAGGTCAAATCTGTGCTTATTCCCAAGGCTTTACGATTTCATTGTAAAATCGCTCACCTGGTCTTTAACCATCTTTGGTTCCTTGGAAGGGCTGGGTTTTCATCACCAATGTCAAATAGTAATTATTTGCCACCACCAATAAGTCTCACAGCCATGAGAATCAGTTGTCGGTATGACAGAAAAATTTCATTTTTCCAGCATAATCAAACCTTAAACAGTCCTTGGTGAAGCTGTGATTGAGAGAGGGAGTAAGTTACATTGATGTGTAATTTCAGACTCTAAATGGGAAAAAGTCTGGTGGGGTGCATTTTCAGGACAGATTCATTTTTAATATCAGTCTGTGTCCTCAGGCCCTAATGATTTGGGTCTTTAATTATCTCACTGAGCAATTCATGTTGATTCAAGATCAGCCATTCTTGTTGATTTATTGATTCTCTCCTCAGCAAAAATATTATACATCACGCTTTGACAAAGAGTCTTTGAACACAGTGCCTCCTGTGCAGTGCCCTGCAATTATGTGCCAGAAATTTTTACATCTGTTCTTTCCCAGCTGGTTTTGCATTTGTAATTAGATTAAAACTGCTGTTTAATGTCCATTAAGAGTTTAATCTATGATTGTGAAATCTTTGTGAATTTATGAGCTTCTAATTTTGTTGTAATGTGAAACGGTTGATGGATGATCATGAGTGGTGGTTAGAACCTGACAAAATTATATTTTCTCATGATCAAATCAATAAATGAAGCCCAAGGCCTATGTGTGTGTGCAGCCTAGGATTGTCCAAACCAAGGACAAAGACATTGGGTTAGAACAGGAAGCAGCTTTTACTTCAAACGAGAGCGCCTAGGCCTGGAGATCAGTATCAGTCCTAGAGACAATGTCTAAACAGAAGAACACTTAAGTTCCTGGATGCAGAGGATGGGAAGCACGAGTTGGCCTTCCCACCCAAACCAGTGTAGTCTGGGTAGTCTGGGTGTCAACCCCTGTCTCCGCCTTCCACAACCCAGACCTCCCCACCCCGTTTCCCACAACCCCTCGTGCTTCCCTCACCTGAGCAGCCCAGCAACCACAGTGGAGCAGCCCTGGCTTGGTTTTCTGCCGACAGACTTTGAACATGGCCATAAGGGCCTGATCTGAATCTTAAAATTATTTGGAAGCAAAGAATTCCTGCTCATCAGAAATGGACATGATGAAACCAGCAGGTTTCATTAAGGTGAATGGCATTATTATTGAACTCCAAACTCTGCTCAGAATGTTCTGATTTTGCTTTGTAAGTTAGAAAGGGCCACTGTGACACATGTACTCTCATTTCTCAGAGTAGCCCTCCAGAGGTTCCTCGGTTCCTGCCAGGCTCACATGTGCCCTGGCCCTGGGTGAACAGTGGCCAGGTAGGTCAGTGGGCAGCGCACCACTTGGAGTGAGGCGGGAGTAGCACCTGCAACACATCTCTGCTTTCTTTCTGAAAATCATGTTTATTGAAATAAGAATAAAAGTTGAAGGAGTAAGTAGTGGAAAAAGAAAGTAATAATTTCATTATTTACTGATACACATGTGTTGACAAGTAATGTAATATACATGGAAAGCACAGGAACAAAAGAATGGATACAAAAGAATTGCTAATTACTAACCTTGATCTAGCTTCTCAAAGACTAGCAATGAAGAGATTGCTTTAAAGGACTACGGACAGCGCTACATAGATTTTGGTGCTGTAAGATTATGATTGCACTGTAATATTGGCAGGGTGTCCGTGTCCGTTCCGTCCCCCCTCCCCAACACCCTCCCCACCTCCCAAGCCCCCCACCTCTGTCCAGATTCAAGTGAAAAACACATCTAGAGCCTTCAGATGTCTACAATTTCTTTAATTTTGGGGATCCTTATAGCTTTCGCTTCTCTTTAGATGTCTGGGTAATGAGTTACATTCTTTCGGATTTTTCTGAAGACTGTTTATGTTTCTGAGAAAAGAAGCTATATGTTACCAGCTAATGCTTCTAGCAGAGAAAGCTTGGTGTTCCATGCCATCGCCTTCCCTCTTCACACAGCTTGGATTAAACTGAAAGAGAAGAGATTATGACCTCTCTGCTGGGTGACTATATTTTTCACTTAGGAGGTTTCCTTAGCAACCAGCTTTAATAAGTCCCTTAAGTCCTCCTCCTACTCATCCTTCCTCTTTCAAGCATAGCTCAATCTCTATTAATTGGTTAAGCATATTCATTAACTAAACAAAGTATACTCTTTAATATTTAAACTATTTCTCTTTCTGGCTCTTTGACAGCTTACTTCATAAAGAGGTTTTGCTCCTTTTTCACTCTTCCAAAACTTAAAATACATTTCATGAGAAAGCTCAGTTAAGAGGATAAAGCAGTTTTCTCACAAAACTGTAGGTATTAAGGATTGATTACAACTGAGCCTACTATTCACAACTTATATCTTTATACTCATATTCTGATGTAGAAAACAATGAAGTTTACGTTTGGTCTGTTCATTTTTGTATGCACATCTGATTCAAGGGTCACAATTTTATTGAAGGGTAGATAGAAAGTGAAGAAAACACTGGTGTTCTAAGGACCCTGAGATCAACACAGAGATCATGGGTGCTGATAGAGATCTATTGGTTTGTGATTTGGTCTCAGTGGTCGTACCTCTATGTATTATGAGTACTGTTCTTGTGTGCTTACACCAGTCAGTTACCTTTGATGTCCACATGAACCTGTTAATATCACTCTCATTTTGCTATGAGCAAAAATATACAAGAGCATTTCCTGTGTTCGGCTCTTAACTGTGACAACCACATTGACTCTTAATATTTCAAGGTCTGTTACTGAGGTCAACTCAAGTCATATAGCCTACTGACAACAGGCCAATACCTTTGCTTTGTAAAGCAAATGACAATATATGTATGGTTGAACCACTAATCCCTGAAATAACAGAGTATGTCTGGAAACGTTTTCTTCTTCTCCATCTCTCTTCCCCAAGATTCTTGAAGGCAATGTTTAAAGCAATGCTTGAAAAAAAAGGGACAGGTAGTTAGGATTTTTTGGAAATTGAGCTGGTGCATGAATAGCAGAGTGTCAGAAGCAGAGAAGTAAGCTGTTAGGAAGACAGTGTAGCTGTGGTATGTACTGACACTGTGTATGAAAAGGAAAGACTACGGACAAGAGGGCTAGGTAGCTGACATAATTGCTCTCTATTTTAATAGGCAATTATGTAGTGTCTGTTGTGTGAATAGAATGAAGAGGAGGGGAAGGAGGCCTTTCATAACCAAACCAACATTTACATTTTATGGGTATAAAATTTGAGACTTACAGTAATAATGAAGGGAGGGATGTGGGGTTCCTCTGTAGCTGTGGTCACCTTTAACCTTCCTGTCTAGCTCACTTTTACTCCTATAACTGAAATAACATAATAGTGTCACCTTTGATTCCAAAGAGAGAGAGATACAGATCTGGCAGTTCCTATTTTGCTCATGTTTTTTCTTAAGGTAAAGTTATTTAAAACAGCTATTTTTTTCTGTGCTAACAGAGGACTATTATCAAAAAAGCACCTATCTAATTTCACATATTGGTAATTTTATCCCCCCCCCACCTGTTTCTGTATTTTAATACAGCTGTTTGATTCAGTTGCAAAACTAAAAGCCCATTCAACAATCTGGTAATAGAATGTGACTTACTGATGAGAGAGAGTCTGTTAGTTCTTAGTGATTTATATAATATGTGGTATTGATGAGCAACAAACATCATTCAGAAATAGACCATGTCAGTTACACACTTAAGTGT